>QAOC01026453.1:247934-260780 GCA_003255005.1 Begonia fuchsioides | reverse complement strand
AAATTATTTACTGATGGGGGTTTCTTTCTACTGATCTTATTTTACGATTTTACGTTTCGATTTCAAGTGCAAGCTATGGATCTTCCACTTTTAAATGCATATTTGGATTCAATCGGCCTACCCAGTTTCCGAACAGGCTGCGATTTCGCCGTCGCTGCAGCAACTTTACTTCCGGCGACACCGTATACGTACTGCCCGTTTTCTCTTGGAGTTCAAATCAATCAATTTTTCAGATTCAAAGCTCGAGTTCTAGATCTGTTATCCAAAGGTATGCGTACCCATTTTCCAAAACTTGGTAGATTTTTGGAAACTCCAAAACTTGATCGTTTTAATGGACATTCATATAGCCCAATTCTCGTGTTCTTGCAGACACAAAACTTGCCAATTTCCTTCCAGAAGAAGATTTCTTTGAGAAGGCTCTCTACATGTTCGATGTAGGCCAAAATGATCTCTCTGTCGCATTTTATATGAAACCCTTTGATCAAATTATCCCTTGGATTCCATCGGTTTTAGTCGAATTCGAAACCCAATTTCGGGTAAGATGAACTAGAACTAATCTGCAATGAAAGTAGAATTTTTTAGATCTCAGTTCTCACCAATTTAGACCATGTTATCTGTTCATCCTCCAGATTATCAATTGGTTGCCACTTTTTGTCGATTAATCGGTTCTTTTAACTTATCTAACCTGATCTCAAAATCTCCGAAAAATCGATAAGATTTTGAAATCGACTTGTAAAATATATAGTTTTAACTTCTTCTCGATAAATGGTTTCAAACATTGCAATAATCGACTGAAGTGGCTAGCAATTTCACTCTACTTATCTGTTGATACTAAACATTCTCTTCGAATGCTCTGAAATTCAGAGACTATACGACCAAGGCGCGAGAAAGTTTTGGATTCACAACACAGGTCCACTCGGATGCTTGACGCAGAACGTACTCAAATTCGGAACCGACCCTTCAAAGCTAGACAAATTCGGGTGCGTAATCGACCATAACCGGGTTGCCCGACTCTTCAATCTACAACTCCACGCTCTTTGTAAGAAGCTGCAGGGCCATTATCGATACGCAAGAATCACATGCGTCGATGTCTTCTCGATAAAATACGACCTCATCGGAAACTATTCACGATACGGCGAGTCTTGTCCGATAAACTACTTCTTTTTGTGAAATCTCTAGAAAAACAAATAGTTTCTAAATTTAGAAATGTTTTTTTTATGCAGGATTTGAGCAGCCGATCCGGGCGTGTTGTGGGTACGGAGGGCCACCGTTGAATTACGATTTTCGAGTCCGGTGTGGTGAGACGAAGGTTTTGAACGGAACTACAGCAACGTCGAGGGGCTGTGGTGAGAGTTCTAAGTACATCAATTGGGACGGAATTCATTATACCGAGGCGGCCAATCGGCATGTATCGTCGCTGATACTTAGTGGAAAATACTCGGATCCGCCTTTTTGGGGTCAAAATGTCTATCCTTCTCTAGATTAGGCTTTAATTTGTAATTTCCTTTCATTGTTTTTGGAGAACTTCCTATGAAGATATGGTTTATGATTGGAGTCAATATTTCATCATTCTCCATAGGCTCATATTTCTCGGTGCTCAAGACGACCGCATGGTTATTTTCGAAAAGAATAACTCTATGTTTATTTTTTTATTTTATATTTTAATATATACATTTATCGTGTCTAATAATAATTTATGAAATAAGTAAAATCAATAATTATTTATGAATTATTATTTTAGTTGCACTTTAAGATAACTAATCATTTTTATTTTAATTTGACAATTTAACATGTATTAAATAAGGTACAATAAAAGATAAATATAACACTATTTTTTGAAAAATTATAATAAAACATTATTATTAAATTTCTTAAAAATTTAATGATAATTTAATTTGGAATATTACTCTATAACAGTGCAAGAATTAATTATTTACCAAATAATTAGTAAAATTATAAAAATGTTTGTTCAATACAATTGCAAGAAAGTCGATATGTCCGAGTGGTTAAGGAGACAGACTTGAAATCTGTTGGGCTACGCCCGCGCAGGTTCGAACCCTGCTGTCGACGTGTCTTCTTTTTTCATTCTCGTAATTTCATTGGATTCAACAACATAGACGCCGCCATTGTTGCTGCACACTCAAGCTTCGCGTGCTTCTTTCTAGGTTTTTCGGATACAAGCTCGAACCGTCGGGACGATAATAAAGGCAGTGTTCTAATAATCCTTCGTCGAAGCTGACAAAATGCATGAAATTTCATCTTTTATTTTCAAATAATTTTCAATTTTAAGAAAAAACACTTCATGGGTGTCTGAATTTGAAATAAAAAATGTTATTTCTTTCAGAATTCATCGTTCATATCCCTTCGTGGGTAAAACGGATTGGATCAAATTCATCGAATTCACGCAGATTCGTTCAAGATTGCTGCCTTCTGCTTTGTTCTTCTGTTTCTGGCTTCTGGTGTCAACGAGCATCTCTCTCTCTCTCCTTCTCTTTCTCTCTCTAGACTCACTTAGACAAGTAGGTCAAAGTTCTAACATCGTATTTCTCGAGCGCATTTTTAGTGCGTAAAATCTCAGTATTAGTTCTTCTTTCTACGTTATAATAAAGATCTTTGGTTATGACGCAGACAGAGAAAATTGGAGCACAAGCAAGTAACGTTGTGAGCCTAGGCTGCAAATCAGACGCAGACTGCGATCTCTGCTCAACTTTACCTTGTACAGTCTGCCATTGCATCTTAACGACGAAGAGATGTTACTGCACGCCGGAGAACCGTGTCGGTGGATTCTTTGCGGACGCCTTTGCTGGGGAGACCAAGCTCGCCTGAAGAATCCTAGTTATGAAGAAGAAGATGTAACTTAGACATGCTGCTTTGGTTGAATAGTTTGAAAAGCCTCGTTTTCATAGTTTCAATCAAAACCACCACGTCTTTAGATTTTGGCTACATTAGTGATTCAGTCTATCCTTTTATTTTTAAATAAAATTGAAATCAAAATTAATAATTCTAAATTTTTAAAATTGGAATCGTTTTAACTTTATTTTATTTTATATTTAAAAAAATTAAAATATAATAATAATATATTTTTATCATATTTAGATCAAATTTTAAATAATTGTACGAATTTATAACTAATTTATATCATATTTAATTAGTATTTGGGTTGAGTTTTACTTGATTTTATAACTTTTTTTACCCATGGTCTCGGTTCTGGTTTCACAATTTTTTTACTCCTTAAGACCAACATCGGCTCATAAATCACGATTTTTAAAAAATTAAAACTAATACCAGATTAAAATTGACAGTTCGAGTCCAATTACAAGTCTGGTCCGGTTTTGATCACTCCTAGCTAATAGTCAATGTTCAATGCATTTTTTTCTTGAAATTTTATGTCGGTTAGTTTCATAATTTATAACATCTCCTACATATTTTTATAATAAAATAATGATAATTTACATTCTTATAGTATACGTTGATGAATCAAACATCTATAGTTACCGTAACATGTTATATTTTATAAAAATAATGATAAAGCTACATTCTCATCATATTTTTTATTGTAGACGATGATTTATCGAATCAACATTGGTTTAGTAAAAGTACAATTAAAGTATGAAAATATATATAATTATTTATTATATTTATTGCATCAATCATTAGTCGATATGTTGGAGTATACTATAAGAATATAAGATAAGAAAGTGACTCTATAATTATAATTTTTATAATATATGTATGTTTTACTTATAATTTTTTTGATAAATTTTTTCCGTGGATGAGATATGACACGTACATTTTATTTTAACGCTTTACTAGTATTTTCTCGTACAATTAGACTAGTAAGTGATTTTATTTCATGCGCGATTATTGATTTGATTTATAACATAGTAGTAGGGGTGGGCATCAGATCGGATTGGATCAATCGGATCGGATCTGATCCGATAATCGCCTTAAAAGGAAACACCTGAATCCGAATCCGATCTGAATCCGACAGATCCGAACGGATCTGATCGGATCGGATCGGATCCGATTGATGGCCAAAAAAAACTTACTCATATCACAGGAAATCCAACAAAACTAATTCCAAACTAATTCCATAATGCAATAAAATCCAAACTAAATCCAACCATATCCAAACAGAGATTTCCAGATAGCAAGCTCAGAGAAAGAGAAATTTAGGAATGAAGATCAGAAAAAAGAGGAAAGAGAAAGTAAATAAAAAAACAGCAGGGAAATAGATGGTGGGGAAATTACGGATTGCTCGGTCCAAAGTGGATGAAATCAACGAAGCAAGGGCTCGAAGATTTAGCCACGAAAATCGGGTCGGACCCTCTTTTTGCGATCCGCAAGCAGATTGCAGGTGTGGATGAAAGACAGCCTCTTTCCCAATTTCTAGTTCTGTACGAGAAGAGAGATAAACAGTACCACTGAAGTTTGCCAAATAGACCGAGATTGTTTAGAGAGAGAGAGAGATGACCCAGTTTGATCTAAAGAAGAAAGATAATCCGAGAAAAGTTCAGGCCTAGGGTTAGAGTCTTAGAGCCTCGCGATTAGGGATTAAATCCGACAACAATCCAATTATCAGTTTAATTTTTTCATACATATACCGAATACCTTATCCGATCTGATCCAATCGGATCGGATCGGATCATCGGGTTGGGTCAGATACGCCCACCCCTACATAGCACTATATATATGATGTCTATTGTGGGGCCATTTTATGTTAGCGTAATATTTTTATGCTAAGATTGGGTTGATTACGTTTATTGGTTTAGTTTGGGTCATTTCTCGTTCGGTCTCGAGTTTCTTTATAGTCTTGATAGTTAAGGTTGGCACTTTGCTACCTTGATCACCTGTCGTTATAGTTTTTAGAGTTATCCACTTTTTATATCTTATTTTCATACATTCTTATGTGTCGTATCGTGATTGAGTTAATTCAAATGCATTTAATGAATAAAAATATAATATTTATTTATATTTTAAATTGATCCAAACACACGACAACACGTCAAAATGTTTGACAAGAGGGTTTGACAAGAGAGTAAACTTAGACTAATTCTAATTAAAAATCTCAATTAATTAAAATAAATCATTCCTATTAACATCGAAAATACACGTGATTATCATGCTATCTTTTAATAATTAGGGTAACTATCACATAATACCCTAAAGTGAGAAATAATTTCCTAAAACACTTATAAATTTTTAATTATATTAAAGTATGATTATATTTTCAATCGACACATCATATTTTTATCATTAGACTCAATTAACATAAAATTCATTACAATATATCCATCGATAATGGTCTAAACTTCAAAGTGTCAACAGATAAAATTAGAAGTTTAAAGTATTAATTGAAAAAAATTTATACTTCGATGTATTGATCGATACAATTTTAAAGTCTAAAGTGCCAGTAGAAAAACCCTAATAAATCGTCAAATTTTACAACTATCACTTCTTTTAATTAAACAAAACACGATTCAAGAGGGTACAATCCAAACGTGCATTGTGTAGCATACATGTTTAGTTATAACGAAAGTTGATAAGCTATGTTACATTCATATATCACATGTTACAACGTGACGTGACTTGTGGGTAACGCCATAAAGTTTAAATCTATATTATAATAATTTCAAGAATTTATTGAAAATTGAATGTAGTTTGTCCTTTCCACTTTCTTCCGACCACTAATGTGGTTTGACTCTACGAGGAACATGTCACATCATCAGTCAATGCTGCCCCTCTTTCCCATTACGCTTTATACTATTCATTTCAATATTATTACATATCCTACCCCCAACGTACCGTTATTGTCAAATTCGATTCGAAAATGTAAAATGACAATTAGGGTTAAAATAAAAATAAAGATATAACTAATACTCGTTTGTTATGTCACTAAATATGTTTAGAGAACAGTAATATATTTAAATGAATTAAATATTATTTAAATGGAAATTGAAAGTATTCTAGATTAAATATTCAAATATTGAGTTCTCAATGCGATGATTTACATTAAAAATTAACAATAAAAATTGATGGCCAATTGGGTCGGTTTATTAACATAAATCAGTCTTATCCGACTTATATGCTCTTGGGTCGAGTTTACAAATAGTTTCGGTTTGCATAGTTTTGTGTTTAATTTGGGTTTGGAAATTGAAAAACGGATGATAATCGACTCGAGTTGTTGGTTCAAGTTGTTTAGTGAGTTCTATGTTCCACTAATGTTTAAAATTTTTTGGATCGGCCAGTCATTTTTATAAAATTGAAATCGAACCCAAATTGATCAGGCAATTGATTCAAAACAAAACTAACCTGAATTTTTCTAACCATTTTCACTTAAGTCTAGGTCAAATTGGATTTACATTTGGTTCAAATTGAAAAATCCTCCCAAATCAGTTCAAATGATCGGTTTGTGTCAGTTGGTTCAGTTGAACCAACCCGAAAGCCACAGGAAGTCGCGACGAACACGTGGAAATACTTTATTCCATATTAAATAATAAAAATCATGTACAATTTGTCTTAGAAGTAACGTAAGACTAGGGTTACAAAGTATTTTAAATACACAAAAAAGTTATGATAGAAGTCCATGATGCAACTTTATATTATAAAATAAACCTTGAATTAATTAATTTAAATATTATTATTACTTTGTCACGTTGCCCTAATTTCCCGAAACTACATTCTCCCGCACTTTCCTCTGTTTATTTAAATAATATTCAAACAGCCCTTCAACTTTATGGTATTTAGATTCAAGTACTTTTAAGAAAAGGACAAGAATGAAACAACATTGAATGCCTAACACTATATCATTAATTAATATTATTTATAATTTATTTTTCTATCGTGCCTTGTCCCATACTTCCGAGACAATGATTTTTATGACTCAAACTCTGTCACAACTTATAATGTAAAAACCCGAGACGTCAAATGTTTGCACAATCAAAACGAACTTCTAGTGTCACATACCAATGTCGAAGTCGTGACTTCAATGTCACAAGCCATAATTATAGTCTCGTAACGATAACTCATGTTCAACTGACATAAAATTGAGAATACGATGATCGCTGATAATGACTGAACTACAAATGTTTATTGATATAATTAAAAATTTTATTTTCATGAAAAAAATAGAATTACATATTTTAATATTTGTTAAATTCATATTTCCAAAATAAATGTTTTTTTATTTAAAGAGAATAGTATTATATTTCTATTATAATTATTTAAGTATTACTAAATAAATAAATGTAATATGCAATAAAAATGAAAATTGCAACGTAATGGTCAGAAGGTATATTTGAATCTTCGTATATCATAAAATTTAAAAATATTTAAAAATCTATTTTCAAATAATTAAATTTAATCATTTTTATTACTTATAATGGTTATTTTCCATGATTTATTGTTGTAAATATAATTTAGAATAATAATTATCATAAATAAAAGTTTGAGTATTAGATATATAAAATAGGAAATTAAACTGCGAACCCCAAAAGGTAAAGTATTTACAAAAGCGGACAAAAAGAACAATTTTCAGCCTCTCTCCGAAACGGCCTTGGAAGCTTTTTAAGGTTTGAGAGCTCAAGTCGCTGTACACTCTTCTCCATCTGTCTCGATACCTGTAAACGCAGTAGCGAAACTCACGCCCTGTGTAGGAAGCTTTTCTAGAGAGAGAAAGTGGGAGAAATGGAGAGAGATTGCAGAAAAGCTGTTGGGCAAGAGCTGGAAAAATCTCGTTTCTTCGCCGGAGAGATTCTTGGGCAATGGGAAAATTTTTGAATAGAGTTGGGTATTTGCTAGATTGGATTTTTTGCTTTTTAAATGTCTGTGGTTTCGGTTTTGGTGTTTGTTCTGTGTCAAAGTTATCATTGAGTGATTATCTTTAATGGCGAATGGTAGAAGGAAGGGGTCGTCTTATCCATGGTATGGCTGCGCTCTGTTTCATGCTCCTTTCAGGTTATCCTTTTATGTTCCTTTCGCTAGTTTCAGCTTGAACTTTTGGGTTTTAGCTTGGAAAAGGACAGAGTTCTAGCTCTGTTCATGTCTTTTTTTGGGTAGACTTTTTTATAAGAATTATTAGCTTTTCACCTTTTCTTTGATTGGAGTGACTGGGTATTACATTGTTTGTTCATTTTTCAAATAGATTCTATGTTTTTCACATTGGGTTGGTTACAGATCGGGTTTTTACGGGTGTTTTTATCAAAAAACGATCTTCGAAAACTTCTCCATATTTTTTGCCTTTGTTTTTCTTTTTCAAAAACTCAAATCTTGGCATTTTCAAATCCTTTGAAAAGAGTCGAATAATGAGATTACATGCATCCATGCTTGATTTGCCTATTCGAAGATTTTCCTTCGATGTGTTAAACTGGAATCTGTCTTATGGTTAGATGTTTTGACAGCTAATTTGCAAAAAATAAATACTAATAATCTTCTGCTTTTTTTTTTTTGTTTCCAGTTCTGATTTTTGGGTCTTATTCAGTGCTTCGGCATATTCTAGCAAACAAATATGTTAAACTATATATAAGAATTGATATTCTTTATTTGTTAATATGTTTAATCATAAATGTAACTAATCTTAAATTTTTCTTCACCTTAATTGTGTTTGTGTTTTTCCCTACAATTGCTTTCCTTTCTATAACAATCAAAGTTATTCCATGAAAGGGACGATTACGAGTATTATTGTGCTAAAGTAGAGGAAGTCCTCGATGATAAGATTACAATGGTAAAGCATAAGAAGCGAAACAGTCTGTTTCCTTCGGCTTCTGCCCGAGGTGTGTTATTTTCACATGTCTTACTATAATCTTTGACGAAAGAGATAATTTCTCTACATTCCTTATTACCCGTTTTTCTTTTTGTAGACTTGACATACATACATGCCGAAAAAGAGGACAGGAGAAGATCATCTCCAAGAGGCGTTTTGGAGGCCGATTTACATGGCTTAGAATCCGACCCTGATTCGATAGAAGATGCTGCATTGGAATCAGAGGACCACCATTATCATTCGAGAGCTCTTTCCCATTGGAGCAAATTCTTCAAATTGTTGAAAAGAAGATCTTTTATGGGCTTGACTTCCTTGCCTCCTCTCGGTGTGTTAAAGACATCAAAGAGAATAAGCCGGAGTGGTACAGGGAAAAATATGCTGAGTGATTTATGCAAACTTAAGTCTTCGTTGGTGAACTTTACGCTCGCTGATTTGCAAAATGCCACGGGAAATTTCAGCCATGGTCTGTAACCTCTCCATGGGCTCTGAAAGATATTCTTCTATTCATTTCATTTTTTGATCCTTTTGTGCATGCTTTGAAAGATAAGAATATTGTCCTTAAATCGAAGGTGATATTTCTTTTTTTGATATATTTTTACAGAGAATCTAATTGGAAAGGGTGGCTATGCTGATGTTTACAAGGGCTGTTTGGAAGATGGACAGCTTGTAGCAGTGAAACGCCTCACTAAAGGCACGCTAGACGAGAGAACGGCAGGATTTCTCTCTGAGCTCGGAATTATAGCTCACATTGATCATCCTAATACAGCGAAGTTAATTGGATCTGGAATCGAAGGTGGGATGCATTTAGTCTTCAAGTTGTCTCAGAATGGGAGTTTAGGATCCTTTCTTTATGGTTAGTTTCTCTAGCCTTGTTCTTTGATTACCTTTTTTCATGTCTTGTTCACTGGATTTCAACAATCATTATTTCTAGGTCCGAACAGACGTAAATTGGATTGGAGCAAACGATACAAAATTGCTTTGGGAACTGCAGATGGTCTCCTCTATCTTCATGAATATTGTCAAAGGCGTATTATACATCGAGATATCAAAGCTGATAATGTTCTTCTTACTGAAGATTTCGAGGCTCAGGTCTTCTCACACTTTTGATTCTCACAAGTTTTACATTGTTTATTATTTTCTTGTACTTGTTTTTCACAATTGGATTTGAAAACTTTAAATGCAATGCTGAAAATCGGATAATAAATTCGATGCGATGAAGGGCAAATTGAGAAATTAAAAGGGCTGAGGTGACTTAGTTATCGCGGGGAAGTTCTTCTGGTTAGAAAAGAGGCTAATTAGCTATATATGAGGCTTGAAGTGGAGGCTTGTTTATTATTTTCATATTTAGAGAAATTAGATATTAGATATTTCGGGTTGTGAATTTCTCGGCATTAGTTTAAAATCACTTCTAAGTCTTAACATTGTTGTTAGATTAGAAAGTATTGAATATAACCTATCCTTATTCTTATCTGGTCCAGTATGGAAAGAATTTATAATCATGGAATCGACTCGATCATTAGATTATGAATTATAAATTAATCGAAGCACATTCCCATTTGAGGCTGCATTTTTTCATGTTCGCTATTCGACGAATGACTGTACAGGCCATTTTTGGCTTTGAATCAACAATAGAAGTCTTCTTTCTTATTTGAAATTGGTAAACCAAACCAACTTTCATATGTACCCAGTAAAAGGCCACTCGGTCATCCAAAAGTTTGCGTAATTGATGACTTTATCTTTGCCATGATCGTTTTTGTTTCTATTTTATCCAGATTTGCGATTTCGGGCTTGCAAAGTGGCTTCCCAAGCAGTGGACTCACTATAACGTATCCAAGTTCGAGGGAACTTTCGGGTCGGTCAACAAAAAATTTTCAGCTAGTTCAGTATCTTTATTACGATTTAATATAGACCTATTGTTTTTGTCGATTCAGATATTTCGCCCCCGAATATTTCATGCATGGAATTGTGGATGAGAAAACAGACATCTATTCTTTTGGAGTTTTACTCTTGGAACTTATCACTGGGCGGCCAGCGCTGGACGATCAGCAACAAAGCCTTGTGATTTGGGTGAATGAGATTATAAAAACTCAGGATATATCGCTTTTTTTCCGTCTTTATTTATATTATTCGTGTTTTCTTCGTAATTCAGGCTAAGCCATTGTTGGATAAGAAGAATTATGCGATGCTCGTAGATCCTTCGCTCGGCGAGAGTTATAGCCATGATGAAATGGAACAACTAGCTTTCACAGCATCTTCGTGCTTGGAGCAGTCGCCCGTGCTTCGTCCGCCCATGAGTCAGGCAAGTACTACTTCTAATATCAAAACATAAAATCGTTGATTGATTGGTGGAATTAATATTAAATTTTAAGGTAAATTTCAGTTACACTTGAACAATGAGGATAATTATAGCGGATACTTTGAACTTTAAAATTCATCAACAAATCCTTAAATTTTGTTATAATTTCAATGAACGCAATGTCATATATTTTTTCACTAATTAAGTTGATTTCAAAAACAGATTTTGAAAACTTTTTGGCTCACAATTTTCAAAGTTGATGCAGATAGTGGTACTTCTAAGAGGCGGTCAATTCGTCGAAGAATGCGCGAAAGCACGAGCAAGAGCGACATTACTGAGAACATACTCGGAAGAGCTCTTAGACGCTCGGGAATACAACAAAACGAAGTATTTTAGCGATCTCGACAAACACAAGCAGCTTGCTTTGGATTCTTGAAGTCTTCCAACAATGGTGTGATTCTATTACACACTTATTTCTTCTTAGCCATGGAGGTTTTGCCCTTACAAAATGGAGTTGGGTATGATTATTGTAAGAATGACATTTTTTGTTCACATCTTTCTCGTACCCACGATGAATTTTGCGGCTAATCGATTTGTTTTGTCAAATGTTTTCATCGACGAGAAGGAATGCCGACATGTTTGTCAGTCTCATGTTTGCCGACATAGCTTTGAATCAATCATTCACACAGAGAGCAAGAGGCTGACCGATGGTCTAGAAATTTTATAAATTATTATTTTTATTGTACACGTTGAAATGTCAAACATAAATAATAATTATATATATTTTAATATATTATTTATATTTTAATTGAACAAATAAATGATTGTCACTTTATCATATGCTATAAAATAATAATAATTCATATATCAAATAAAAATGGAATTTCATATAATAATTCCTATAAAATGAAACCAAGATGCTCTCATAAACGACGACGTTTACTTTACCGCGAAATTATAAATTAGGAATTGTTTTGCCGCGGGTTCAAAATTAGTGCCACGTTGGCGATCTTTGTCGAATACTTTTAGCCAATCATATTTCAGAAACTTGGTCTATATAAATAAAATGCCATACACAGTGTTCTCATTACTTCGCAGAGCTTGGTGAAGTTGGGGTTAGCGCTCGGTGAAATTTCCGGTGATTAAATTCAGTTTCCGGTTGCTAGCATTTGATTAACGATGACTTCTGGCGGTGGATCTACGAAAGGGGGACGAGGGAAACCTAAGGAGGCGAAATCTGTGTCGAGGTCGCACAAAGCTGGGCTTCAGTTTCCGGTGGGGAGGATTGCGAGGTATCTTAAAGCTGGCAAGTACGCTGAACGCGTCGGCGCTGGAGCTCCGGTTTATCTTTCTGCTGTGCTCGAGTATCTTGCTGCTGAGGTGTGATCTTCTTTTTCTTTAATTTTGTTGGAGTTTGTTTTAATTGTCTATATTGTGTTATTTTCCTGAGTTGTGATTTTATACTTCGGAAACTTTTTATTTTCTTTCTCGTTCGTTTTGGTATTTTGTTCCGTGTCTAATACAAATTTTAGTGGAAGGCGTGAATTCAATGAAAATTTATTGGTTTTGAGTCTAACTGCCTACTTGAACTTTGTTTTTCTTGATTCTTATCTATCTGATAGGAGTTCGCTAGGTTTGGGGGAGCCTTTTAGCCTGTTCCATTTTCAGTTTTTTCCCTGCGTCTTAGTCATTCCCTATATTGTTATGGTTTCATTGTAATGATGAATCTGAATTCTTCAGTGTTTTGATCGATCAGCATACAAACAAATTAGTGGTATTAAGTAGCTTC
>QAOC01026453.1:205980-243805 GCA_003255005.1 Begonia fuchsioides | reverse complement strand
TTTTTTTTTTTTTTTTTCGTTTTGGGGAAATGGTTATAAGTCCATAGTACAATTGTTTGCTTGTTTTCCCGGAAAATCTGAAGTTGAAATTTTGTTGCGCTTTACTGTGTGCACATACTTTTTTAGTTTAGCTAATTTCTTCTGGTTGTTTAGAATTTCTGTGTTTTCCCTTTATGTATCGTATGTGGCTTGCTGTTATTAGGGTAACGCTATGATTTATACGGCGATAGACACGTTCTACCTCTCTGATGAGCAGCTAAGTAATTCGCCTTCTAGGAAAGATGGAATTGACCAGGCTGTTGAGACTACGCTCAGAATCTATGGCTGCGATCTCATTCAAGAGGGAGGAATTTTGCTCGGCTTGTATCCTTTTTATATTTATGCCTAGTTTATTTATATTTTTTGAGTTAATTATTTTCTTTTAAGAAATCATGCTTTTTCTTTTCGGATGGCGTAGTTACTTTCCTTGATTGCATATTGATGCTTCTAGGCCTCAAGCAGTTATGGCCACTGGACAGGTTCTTTTTCATCGTTTCTATTGCAAGAAGTCTTTTGCTCGTTTCAATGCGAAGGTTGGCTGTATTTATCAGTCTATCCTTTTATTTGCTTTATAATCTAGTTACTAAAAAAAGAGGGTGAACATGTTGATTTGGGTTTAGACGACTTTCTTTGTATGTTGATGACTAGTTACTCTTTCTTTCTTTTTTGCAACACTTCCTCAGTCGTTGCTAATTCTCCAGTGCGTGGAATACAATTTCATGTTCTACAACAGTGTTCAATTGATACTGAAGGAGATGTGTAATTTCTTGCAGAAAGTGGCTGCGAGTTGTGTGTGGCTTGCTTCTAAATTAGAGGAAAGCCCCCGAAAAGCCAGACAAGTGATAATTGTTTTTCATCGAATGGAAAGTAGAAGGGAGAACTTGCCTATAGAGTTCTTGGACCTATATTCCAAGGTTTGATCCTATTCTGTTTTAATTTCATTATCAATCTTCAGAAGATTTATGGACCTATGGAGTTCATCTGCCATTGAATTTATTTATTTGTCCTTTAATCCCAGAAATACTCTGATTTAAAGATGGATTTAAGTAGAACAGAAAGGCATATATTGAAAGAGATGGGATTCATTTGTCATGTTGAACATCCTCATAAATTCATCTCTAATTACCTTGCCACCCTTGGAACACCTCCAGAATTGAGGCAAGAGGCTTGGAATTTAGCTAATGATAGGTACTTATCCTCCCATCCTCACAAATTTTGTCCATGCATGTTATGTACACGAGTGATTTTTTTTTTGGTGGTGCTGTGTTGATTAATATTTTTTACAGACTGCCATATTTAGTTGTTAAATAAGGAAGAGTGGTTTACTTTATTTTTTTTTTGAATTTTTCTATGATGTGTCTAGATTTGACTGTTTTCAAAAGAGGAATGATAGGATTTATTTTTTATTTTTTATCATACTATATTGTGAAAGCTTTGATGCAAACGTAAGGTGAATTTTCTGGTCAGTTACATTATTTCGTTTTTGCATTCATGTATTCTTTTTAGAACTCGGGCTAGAAACTCTTATGTGAGTAATTTTTATTTATGTTCATTTCAATCTCTTAATGTATGTGGGTCGCTTAGTGAAAAAGACTTCTTATGAATAACTCTCCTGTCCGGCATTAGCTTTCTTTGGTAGAGGCCTACTTATCTTGCCCCTTACATGTAACCTTTCTAATGGATTCTTAGGTATTTTTTTTTATGTTGATACCTTTAATATTTTTTTGTCTTGTTATAGTTTGCGAACCACTTTGTGTGTTCGATTCAAGAGTGAAGTAGTGGCTTGTGGTGTTGTTTATGCTGCTGCCCGTAGATTTCAAGTACCCCTACCTGAGAATCCACCCTGGTGGAAGGCATTTGATGCTGACAAATCTGCAATTGATGAAGTTTGTAGAGTTCTAGCTCAATTATACTCCTTTCCTAAATCTCAGTATATTCCAGTCTGTAAGGATGGAGAGTCATTCACATTTTCAAACAAGACTTGGGATTCACAATCAACACTTGCTAAGAAGGTGATTCTCTTATTTGTTCTTTAAAAGAAGGTTGTTTTGCTTTGTTCAAAAGTTTCTTTACAAGTTGGAAGTTCACGTGGGAGGTCTTCCGTGATCCCGATTTCTTTCGTACCAAATTATTCTATTAGAGTCCCAGTTTACAGCATATATGATGAAAGGAAAGATTTATGGATTACTCTGAAGTAGTGCAAATTGTTTTTTCCACTTATTATTTAATTTGTTTAGAACAAGTTCGTAGTTCTTGGCCGCTCCGCCCATCTTCTTTGATTAGAATACTCTTTAGTATTACTGTCTTTTCTAGTTCATTCTTCCTCATTTTTGTACATTTTGTCCAAAATTTTAACCAATTAAAAAGAAAGGAAAAACTATAACTTAATCAAGGTTTCAGAGAATTTGGTTATAGTTTCATTAAGTAAATTTTATTTATACTACGGAAGCACAAAATAAAACTCTTATTTTTCTCAAATTTGTTCCAATAGGAAATCGCGGTGAGTAGCCCTGCAGTTGATGAGATCGCTGCTCCTAAAGTCCCCGAATCAGGTGCGTCCAAGGATGCAGTGAAGGCAGCTCTTGACAAGCTGAAGGATTCGAAGAAAAGCGACGATGAATCTAAAAGTGTGACCGTGGAACAAGATGGTCGAGAAGAAAGCATACAAAAATCAAAATCCGAGAGAAGGGTGGAGGTCAGTGGAGAAAAGAACAAGGAGAGAGAAAGAGAGAGGGTTAGATCACGTGATCGGGATAGGGGCCGGGATTCTGACAAGGAAAGAGAGCGAGACGACATCGAGAGGGATAAGATGAAGGATAGAAGCCAGCGCTCAAAGGATCGAGCTAAAGATTCAGGCAAGTCTTTGACAATAATGTGTGTCCATATTTTTCTTAATCCATATCTGAAATTACATCTTTTTTCTATTCTTTCAGGGGGCCATTCAGAGAAGTCTAGGCATCATTCGACACGAGGTAATCGTCATTCGCACTTTCGACATCATTTATACATGATTTTTCATCATAACTTGAGAATAATTGATTGATGTTACTCTATCTCAGATCGGGACTATCACGGGTCCTCTTATTCATCATCTCGAGAGAAAGATCGCCACAGGCACCATTCATATTCTTGAGTAAAATAGGCATCTTGAGGACGATACATCTGTAGTACGAAAAGGTGAAATGTTGTATAATTTTCTTGAATGTACTTCGGATGAGTGTAGTTTTCTTCAATTGCCCATCTTAAGATGAATATACTAATCTTTGGATGAGTAATATTTTGAAGCAACATGGTGTTGGTTTCGCGATGATTAATTAATTAAATTAATCATCTATTTTTTTCAAGACTATTAAATTTCAAGTTATTTGACGTAATTTCAAGTTATTCTTTGATATTATCTTCTATTTTTTTCTTTTTCTTTTATTTTTTTATTTAAGTAATTACCTTTTTTAACCTTATAATAATATATTGAAATAACTAATTTTGATTTATTTTACTCTCATTTTATTAATTACTTTCGTCTTTCTTTTTTGGGTTGATTTTTGTTTTTAAATTATTTTATTTTATCTCATTTTAACAAAATTTTTATTAGCGGATCAATCTCAAACATTATAAAAAATAATTAAATTTTAATTGAGATTGAATTAGTTCAATTTTTTTCTTTTCACCACTGCTCGACCATTATGTTGGACAATCACATCGTTCGTAGTGAAAACTATAAATAATTTGTCTTATTTGCGCTTTATCTTCTTCTGAATTTAATCGAGATTAAGACTAAATAGCACACATTATTCATTTATTAACACAAAAAAGCTTTGTTTTTCTTTGTAGTTCAACGCTAGGCTTCTAATTTGGCTCCCTAACAGCTCACTTTTCAGAGCAAGAATTGAAGTTTCTTGGAAGGTTCAAGAAGCAAAAGCTAAGAAATGTGTAACAAAAGCTGACAAAACTGATGTCTATTTGCAGAAACTATCCAACAAGACTGCCTGGCTAAGATCAAAGGACTCAGAATAAATTTACTTTTTCATTCTTTAATGGTGAGAAATGTACCCAAGAACTATGCAGATGAGTGCTACCATACAGATGAACAAGGGAGGAAATCCACGGCCTCAGACCTTTTTCTGCCCCCGTTTGCTCATTTCCGCCTGCAAAAAAAAAATTCAATCTCCTACCACAAGAACAAACAATCAAAAAAATATTTTCTGCATTTTACGATCCATTGCGAATAAGCAGCAAAAATTAGGGGAGTTTGTAGGGGTAAGATTTCACAATTTTCAACCAAAATAATCAGTATTTTGTTGCCAATCCAGGAATCTATAAATCAAGGATGATTCTCTTTTTCTTGTCTATCTCTTACTAAATTTAGATCATTCATTTCATGTTTTGTTTACAAGCAACAAGAAGGTTAGGCAAGAAAATGCACAAAACAAACCACCTTCTTTATTTGACATGGATGATTTTTGGCTCTGCCTACCATAAAATTGCAACAAAACTCTGCAAAAATAATCTTAGTTCTAGATTTTGTATTAACTAAACAATTATACTCAACAGCAATAGCCTAATTTTAGCCAACGAAGATCCTAGAAAAAAGTACACTATCAATTATCACTCATAGCAAAATTAAATACCTTCTCCGGTACCACCAAGTAATGCAAAAGTAGATTGGTAGGTCATATCATAGCAGTCATTATCTATATTCTTGCATCTTCGATTAAACGGTCTTTAAAGCAGTTGTAACCCAAGAAGAAAACAAAACTTAAATTATTTAAAAGCTAGATCCAAATATTATCACTCATAATTCATAAAGACGTAGTTAACTACCTATGTCAACTAAATGAATTATTTTGGATTCTACTTAAGAACTTATAAAGGTTTTGGACAAGCAACCATGAAAACCTCCAAGAAAACAATCAAAGACTTACCAGTCTCTCCTGTAAAATTTTTACTTCTTGAATACTATTTTTCCTCTCTTCAGTCAATCGTGAAATGCTGACTTGTGCCTGAAAACGAAATTTACTTAATTGCAATGGTCAAGAACGAGCCATCATATAACTGGAATAATGCTAACCAATCATAAAAGATTATATCTAAAAAAATTGTGAACCCTCTCAATGGATTTACATTTCTTTCTATCAAAGCAAGACTTTATTTAGGCCAGTAGTTGTCTTACTTCTCACAGGATAGTAAGTAGTTGTTTGTAAATTTAGGTGGCTTATGGACTAACCTGACTTGTACAAATAAATATAAGAAATATTTCTTTTCCTTTTTTCAGAATTCTCAAAGAGTGAAACTTTAAATATATATTTCTCGTAAATAATAAGCAATTCTATTAGTTACACTTGTGAACTATCCGTGGCAGAAGATTAATGCGTTTTTTTAATACCAAGACCGACAAGGGAGCACTCGCATACACTTCAACCAGATTTGAAGTGTATGCACTTAGGAGGAATTTGAAGAACAATAATTTATCTGAACGAAAAAAAAAGAACTACATGATTTTTTTTCTTAGAGCTGAACATATTATACTTGACCCTTTGTGTTTGTATGCTTAGGGAAAAATACCCACACACACACACTAGCCTTACAATCTAAAGTTTTAAATAAAAAAATTTTGTTCCAAAAGAAAAATATTATCCCTGCCTTTTTACCAATCGATTGTTTGTTTTGTTTGAACATGACCACTCAATAATGAATCAAATAAAGAAGGATGAAAAAGAAAACTAAATGCACTCAAACAATTAAATAATAACAATTAAAATTTATATAAACGATGTGGAAGTTCCAATGTAAATCCAAGGAACAAAGATAAAGAGAAAATTTAGAAACAAATGCATGAATGTTAAGGATCAAAACTAATGAATCTGATACACCTCCAATATTGAAGGCATAATGCAGGAAGAGGAAACGAAAAGGAGAACAAGGATATGCTACAGAAATCCGTAAGCAGTGAAACAAGGAAATAACAGGGAAGTTTGGGAGGGAAATTAGGAGAAAACGATGTGGCATAGGGATATAAATTGTGTCTGCCAATTTGAAAGGGAGTGAAAAAGTTAAGGAAAAATGAGGAGTCTAAGTTTCGAAAGAGAAAATCTCATTTCATTTAGTGTTGCGTGATTTTTTTTTTCTTAAACTAGATTGCGATGGTCTATTACTTACAATTTTACCAGAAATCTTCTACAGATTAGCTAATGTGCACAGTAAAACACAATGAGCCTATTACATAAATATCCCTTTTCATTATTACACAGAATATTTTAAATGATTTATTAGAATAAGACAATACTGGAGATTATATTTTTCATATCCATCTATTGAATCTTTTTTCATCCTTCCAATTTAAAGTTTAAAGTTTGAGAAAAAGGATAAGTTTTAACCAGACTAACCTTGCCAAGGTTTAACTCAAGCTCATATACTTTTGACTTCATCTTATCAATATCTCCAGCTAACTTCAACTCCTCTATGTTTTTGTGATCCACTTCGTCTGAATGCTGCCATTTGGTATTTGTTGGTGGTTTTTAACTTCTCTTCTTTGACTACTTTGGACTCGTCTGGAAAAACTGAGTGAGGATCTTCTTGGTAAACCGCATGAACAACTGATTGGAGATTCACTTCCTCTAAATGCTGCAAATTGGTATTTTTTTATGGTTTTGACACTTTATCAACTACTTCAGACTCCTCCGTGATAACTGGGTCAGGATTGTCTGGATAAACGGCTTTGGAATGCTGGAAGTCTTCATAAATCTAATTCACATTTAACAATGATCTATTGATAACCTTCCAGAAATGTCATGCAATGAAACTGTAAACTTTCCTGCTATTGTATTAATTGGACCACTCTTTCAAGATATTAGTAATTTAAAATGTTTACTAAATGATATTGACAAAGCAATCCATGCAAAAAAGAAATACTAACCATATTTGGTGGAGAGAAAATGTCAAAACTAGTCGGGGATTGATCTTTAAGTTTTGAAGCTCTATAAGCAAGCCCTTCATCCTCTGTAACTCCATTTTGAGCATGTAATTTTGAAGTTCCATGAGACAGCCACTCATCCAAGTGAGCATTTTCATCTTTAAGTTTTGAAACTCCATGAAACTGTTCGTTTGGAGAACTTTTCTCATGGTCTGATTCCACGGATTGGGAGATCCCCTTCTTTGATCCTCCATTAAAGGGTAAAACTTGGGATAGTTCAGGGGAAGGGGGTGGACTAATTAGGACTACTCTCAACTTGTTCTCTTCAATGTTCTTGCCACTACCTTTTGCAAACTGGAAGGATAAACAATTAAAACTTGCATAAAAGATACAAAGCTGTCTATTGTAAAAGGAATCCTACGGACCGTGTCAGATGTAATGTCTTCCTCGGTCGTTCCAGGAGGAACAATTGTGCTTTGAATCAAAAACTTGTCGTTGCATATCATATCAGGAGGAGGCATTTTATGAGCTTGCATTATGACTGCATTACAAAGGCCAAGGTGAAAAACGAAGAAAGAATTGTATCAAGAAAAAATAAGAAAGAAGAAAGAAGAAAGAAGATAGAAGACTACAAATAAAGAAACAAAATTGATTACTTTCTCTCAAAGCTACTAAACGCCAAAGAAATCATCCATAACCATTCTGAAGCGCTCAAGTTACCATCACACCAATATTTCTGAGAGCCCAACTACAATATCATAATCTTTTATGCAGCCAAAATGTTAACTCTGATGCAAAAAAGGGCGTCAATGAACTATAAAGTTGAGTGTTAAAAGTTTTTAGCATCATATTATTTTTACTAATTAAAACACTTCGAATAAACAATTTAAAGACTCAGCATAGGCCTGTGATTAGGTTTAGCTAGATGACGACTATGCATGTCTGTTATAAACTTTAGCTAATTCTTTTATCATCCAAATGAAAATCTGTTGAAGTAAAACGTACCATGATAATCAATTTGTATGTATTTTTTTCTTTTCTAGTTTATTGCTCTTGTATTAGAAAAGGTTAAAATTCTAATTATTGATGAAATAGCAATGCCATATCATAAACACTACAAGTACAAGTGAATTGATTCAACACCGGAGATGCAACAATCTTGGCAATGCTTTCTGCCATAATCTAACCTCAAAATTCAGATATCATACTAATCTAATAGATTTTACAAGTAATGACAAAGAGAATTCTGGCCCACAAAAAAGTTTATGCTTTTTTCATTTTTTAGGGATCATTCAATCAGCACTTGCAGCGAAAAGGGTCAAACTATTATTAGCAACCAGAATCATATGTACAAAAAAATTCAGACTGCATATGCAAGTTTACCATTGTCAACAAGCCAACAGATACAGAGAGATCATACCTGTAAATTCACAGCTTGCATGGGGCAAGACAACACCAACATTGGGTCTAACACAATATTTCTTAGGTGACGTGGTCTTGACCTACATATCACACATACAACACATTGTCTCCAACATTTCATCGTATCAACACTGCTGAAGAGTTTTTTTTGCAATTTTCACCTTAAAAGCAACATGATGCTGAGTATTATTGGTAAGCCGAACAGAGCAGGAGCTTTGTTTCTTCAGTTCAACTGAAATAATAGAAAAAAGCACAATGGGTCCGTTGTCTTAATTTATAATTTTTTTGCCTGCATCTTAATACGAAAAAATTGAAAAAAAATCGAAGAAGAAAATTGGTCGGCAGCAATAACCACATAATATGCAAAATTACTACGTAGCTCTCTCCATAACCTAAAAACTTGTTATCAAATACGCCGTCTACATCTAAGACTTACTTGTGAATTTCAATTCCTTGGATTGTATTTCCAAAAGTTGCGAACTCATGTCTCCTCACAAAATGTTCCAAATTCAAAAGAAACACTTCTCAGGTTCAAACAAATGCACCAAAGATGCCTTACACACTGCGTTAGAAAGCAGCAGTAAAAAGTAAACATCCACATGTTAACATTATGAAGAACAGTTTAAAAGATTTTGTAAAACCTTGCTCTAGTGGGGATGAACTAATAGAGAAAAAGCAACGGGACCCAGTCCCAAAAAGACAATTTGCGTTAATCAGATCCAACAATTTACGCAATGAAAAAGGGAGGAATAAGAATATTAAATCCAAACAAATGTGGGACACTTTCCGAAACAAAGTTCATTCGATCTCGTCGATACAAATAATAAAATGTCTACCTCTTAACTCCGAGATTATACACGAATCATTTCTTCACGGAATCAAAACACTAAAATCAAGCGTATATTACCCTTTGTAACATCTCGTTTTAAAAATTCTTAAAACATTTAGATTTTTTTTTTTATACTTTATTTCTTTTAAGACTCATAATCAAAAATAAAATCATTTTCGATTATAGTGAAAGACTGAAATACATGAATTGTCTTTCATTAAATGACAATATAAAATCAAACATTTTTAGAAACATTTATAATTTACATTAAAAAGTAGTCAAATACAGTTATTACAAACCATACAAAATAGTTATTCAAAAACATGTTTCTTACAACCTAGTTTATAAACTATACCATACGTTTAAACTTTGACTTCAAAACACTTATTTACATTACATGAAAAATCATGCTCACTGGTCATCTTCGCACTAACAACTCAAATGCTTGCTATGAACACCCTTCATCATCAGTGATTTTCATTCTGAGCATCAAATTTCTCACATAGATTATAAAGTCCTTCTAATGAGCTTAAGGCTCAGTAAAACATGAAAAACTATAAAAAAATTATTCTGGGTGTTATTTATGATAATTGATTAGTATTTATTTATGAATTAATAAAAATAACTATTCTTGGCAAGAATATTAAAACCAGCCTTGTTTATCCTATTCTGGGTGAAGTTTAACGATTGTATGAGTTTCCAAACACTCGCCAAATGGCTGAAGCTGTAGGTGAACTGAAGTTCCACCCCTGTTCTCCGAATTCTAGAGTGTTCCACGCCTCTTCGTCTTCTTCCCACTGATCAGGGGTGCTCTGAGGTCAGTACGCTCTATCTATCCCGTCTCATTTCTAATTTCTCTGATTTTTTCTAGGTATTCTTCTTATCAGTGATGTTGTTTGATCCGACTGCTTTGAAAATAGTTGTTTGTTTCCTTTGGCTTTCTGCTACGGATTGTTCTGATTTTGTTTTTGTTTGAACGTTTCTTTCTTTTTCTTTTGTTAATCTAGTTTTTGAATATGATTGTTATCTGAATTGTTAAAATGTTGAGAAGTAATACCTGTTTATCCATTTTCCTTTTTTGGATTAATTCCGAAGAGTGAACCGCTTCGTTTGGGCTAATAGACTAATAGTGGAGTTACGATTTCGTAATTTCTCGCTGTTTTTTTGTCGTTCTCTTGTTCTCCGTTAGATATTATAGAGAATGAATTGGATTACTTGGAGTGCTTATGATTACCATGGTTCCCTAACTGATGCTGTTTTGTTGTCGTGGCTTTACCCCTCCCATGATCGGTCGAGTGACTGGAAATTATCTGCGTTATTTAGTCGACAAGTTATTTGATGAACAACTCGATGATTTTGTTTTAGTTATGTTAATGGACAATAGCATTTTCCTTTTATCTTTTTGTTACTGCTATTGAAACGGAGAAATGGAATATTGAATGGATATGATGTATCCGCTGTACATTTAGAGATTTTCATGATCTCATACTATCTTTTTTCATAAACCTATTTAAATTCTTTATTGATTGTATTGTAGTGTTTATCTTATCATTAACTCCTGTATGGGCTTCTTGTTCAGATCACAAACAATCATGGTGAAGGCAGTGGTTGTCCTAGCAAGCAGTGAGGGTGTTGAAGGAACTATTCACTTCACTCAAGATGGCGATGGTTCTGTCTAGCCTTTGTTTCATTAACTTGTGATGTAATACTCTCTTTGACTTTAAATAGAATTTAATGTGATTGAATTTCTTTTTAGGTCCAACAACTGTTACTGGAAATATTTGTGGTCTGAAGACTGGGCTTCATGGGTTTCATGTCCATGCTCTGGGAGACACCACCAATGGCTGCATGTCCACAGGTTATAAGAAAATCAGCCATGGAAACAATTTTATGTGCTATATAAAACCAAGGATTCCTGATAATCAACAGGGTACTCTGAACTTAACTTGATCGATTTTTATCCAGGGCCACACTTCAATCCAGCTGGCAAAGAGCATGGTGCTCCCAAGGATGAGATTCGTCACGCGGGTGATCTGGGAAACATCAATGTCGGTGATGATGGTATGTGTTCTTTCTCATTCTTGTTTGTCTAATGGCGGTTATGATAATTTTGCTCCTTTTTCCTTTTTAAAATCTGATGTCATATTTCCCACCGCTCTTCTCAATATTATTTCATATTCCTCATGCTATCTCTTTCTAGTTCCATGGAATGTCACAATTTTTTTTCTGGCTCTTCTCTTGTTAATTTGATGTTGGATTTATCTATGTTAACATTTTGTACATCGTGAATATTTGGTTGGTAGTAACTCTTTGATATCGCTGTGATGTGCAGGAGTTGCCTGTTTCACAATAATTGATAGCCAGGTTTTATTATTTTTTTGTGTTTTCTCCTCATTTGCTACGAAGTAGGTAATGAATATTGAAATTGATATCTTATGTAATTGGTAATATGCACAGATCCCTCTCTGTGGACCGAATTCCATTATTGGAAGGGCTGTTGTAGTTCATGCAGATCCTGATGATCTTGGCAAGGGTATTGTTTTCTGTTTATCTATAAGAAGCAAGTATATTTTTTTCAAATTATTTCTTTTTGGTTATGAAGTTGATCTTTGTTGTTGGGAAAGTTCACCTATTATTATAGGAAGATTCCGATACATAATAGATATGACCTCGTAAATGGCATATTTGTCGAACAAGAATTTTAATTTTACAATCTTACTGTGGATATTGTTCTTGCTCATTTGTTATTTCAAGGACATGGATTACTATAGTTATACAAGGAGTCGAATGTGTCGTTCATCTGATAACGTTGCGACATATTGTTTATCGATTACACTATCAATATGATTTGAAATAATTATTGTTTAATGTTATCGCCATATATTTAGTGAGATTTAAATAATTTGTCTTCTCCCTTTACTTTGTTATTTATTTTTTATATTATAAACAGGTGGGCATGAACTTAGCAAGTCAACTGGAAATGCAGGGGGTAGAATAGCTTGTGGTGAGAAAATCTTTATTTCGTCCATTAAACATTTGTCACTCTTCTTCTCTGCTGTTATAGCTCATGCAATTGTTCTATAAACAGGCATTATTGGCCTGCAAGGATGAAGTGCAATTTTCTCAAAACACCATCGAATATCTCGAGACTACTGGGTTCGAGGAAATCGCATTACTAAGTCTGTCTTATGAATAAAGCAGTATATGCTGTTTGTTCTATTTGTCGGTGTTGTTCCGAGCAATTTAACTTGCATGTGCTGTTCTTTCTTGGAGAAATGAAGTACCACTAGAACCTCCAAGAGTTAATGATAACTCTTGTCAATCAAGTTTTTATTTTTCCAATTTGCGCATTAATTTGATATCACTATTAGCAGCACAATGACACATTTCATTCTTGCTGAGTGCATTATCCCGCTCAATTTAGAAAGTGAGAATATCTGTGTTAACTGGGCATAATCAATTAAATTTATCTGGGTACAGAAAAATACCAATTGGATCTCCTAAAAATGCGCTCACCGGCGCTGTTTTACCTGGTAAGAATCAATTCGTGCATGAATTTATGCATGTAAGAGATCAAAGCAATCCATGGCTAAAACTCGAGTTAAAAATCTTAAAAATGCCCATAGTCCACAAGAGTTTTGCGCATATAAATACGGTAGCAACTTTAAAACTATTCGTAATACATGTTAGCTTTGGGCATAAGCTGAGTGAGTGTTCAAAGAACAAAGATTTACATCGCATCCATGCAGAAAACAACGCACAAGCCTTGACATACCGCTTGAAAAACATCAAGAACAAATCATTATTCAAAACTAATGAAACAAAGACAAACCTCGTCCCAATAACGAGCACGATAGATCCATCATGCACGTCGTTTACTCAAACGCCATGAATTGGGCTCGTGATATCTGTCATATAATGGTTCAATCCGCTCTTGTCGTTTCCGCTTGCTCATTTTCGTAGGGTCCGCGACCTTGAAGAACCTCGGAGCTAATTCGACTAGCCATTTTGGATCGATCACCGCGACTTCTCGCATGTACTCTTTGGTAGTCATTACCAATTCATGGTAAATTACCCAATCTGGCTGTCTCTGGAATAGTGCACTGCTTGGATGAATGTACACTGGCTGATTCTCGACTAGGGTCCTGTAGCCCTCCTGCGGGTCTTTTCTAGAGGCGTGGAAGAAAAAACCGGCAGTAATTGCCTTCCGAATCTTTGTGAAATTCTTTCCAGCACTTACAACATCTAATTTATATCTGCATTTTAAAATAGAATGTGTAAGAATCAATATTCTAACGAAACCATGACTAGCCAAACAAGAATGGGATACAAAAATTTCACCCAAAACACGAGTATTTGTTCTGTAAATGTAATCAATGTCATCAGAATTTTAGATTTTCTAAGAGAACCTAAACTAGAGATTTTGTATAATACAGAAAATTAAGGCAGATTAATTGAGACAAAATAAGAAATTTAGATACATAAAAGGAAAGAAAACCATACTTGTCCATGATGGTGAGGAGTTGTTTCCTGACATCTTGTGCCCTTCTCAAGGATCGAGACTGCACGAAGTTCTCAAAACACCAAGGCCCAGAAAAGTTCTTAGCCTTCCATGCCTCATAAACTGCAAGCAGGGTCAAATGGTCTCCCTCTGGTTGGAAAAATTTGGCTCTTTTCTGATCTGCTTGGGCTTGTTTTTCCCTCGGCCTGTAGAAAATGTTTCCAGTCTGAATCATAGCAATAATTGTCAATATTTCGTCACTGCATCCAAGATCCACACTAGCCAATAACATCTTTGACAGTGGCGGATCCAAAGGAAATTCAGCCATTTTTCTACCCAACTTCGTCAAGAGCCCTTCCTCATCGAGTGCTCCTAGGCTGTACAGCTGCTCCATGGCGGAAATGAGGGCTTGTGGCGAAGGTGGATCCATAAAATCAAAGGAAAGTAGATCGTTTATCCCCATCGCTTTCAAAGATAGTGTAATTAAACCTAGATTTATCCTCTGGATTTCTGGAATTGATGTAGGTGACATCTCATTTCTATAGGCACTCTCAGTGTAAAGACGGTAACACTTTCCAGGCCCAGTTCGCCCAGCTCTACCAGCTCTCTGCTTTGCTGATGCTTGTGATATAGGAGTTATGATAAGTGAATCAAGCCCTTGCTTTGGGTTGTACACATTTTGTTTCGCAAACCCGGGATCAATCACATAAAATATACCATCAATTGTCAAAGAAGCTTCGGCAATATTGGTAGCAACAACTACTTTCCTCTTACCGGGAGGAGCAGGATCGAAGATTCGTGATTGCATTTCACTAGGAAGTGCACCGTAGACTGGTAGAATAATCAGTTCTGGAACATTTTTTCCCAATCCTTTCATCCTCTCATATAGTGACTGACATGCAAAATCAATCTCTTCTTGACCAGTTAAGAAGAGAAGGATATCCCCTTCAGGTTCTGTAAGATGAATCTGCAGCACAGTAATTAAAGATGCATCGAGATAATCACTTTCCGGTTGTTTAGTGTAAAGTATCTCAACCGGAAAAGTTCTACCGGGTATGGTAAATATATTGCAGTCAAAAAAATACCCTGAAAATTTTTCTGCATCTAAAGTAGCAGATGTGACAATCAACCGCATATCAGGTCTTCTTTTGATTAGTTGCTTCAACAATCCAAAGAGAACATCTGTGTGAATTGTTCGCTCGTGAGCTTCGTCAAGCATGATCACTGAGTATTGAGACAAATTCTCATCTATCAAAATCTCTCTAAGAAGCATACCATCAGTCATATACTTGATCACTGTATCCGGTCCAGTACAATCCTCAAAACGGATTGCATATCCAACTTCCTCCCCTAAACGACACCCAAATTCTTCAGCAACCCTTTTGGCCACAGACATTGCAGCCACACGACGAGGTTGAGTGCATCCGATTTTCCCGCTGGTAGTATACCCTGATTCGGCAAGATATTGGGTCACCTGGGTTGTCTTACCAGAACCAGTCTCACCAATAACAACTAGAACCTGATTCTCATGCACAGCTTGTATTAACTCTTTCTTTAACTTATAAATTGGCAAGCTTTGTCTTTGTTCTTGAATGGACAGCTTTGATCTCTGACCAAAACTAATTGCTTTGCCATAAGCATCTTTCTTCCATTCAGGCATGTCATAAGCAGACAAACCAACCCCTCTAAGCTCTTGTGCAAGATGCCTTTCACCAGTTTCAGGCATTGGATCTTCCCAAGGTCGATTAAGATCCTTGGGAATAGAATCAAGCATAGTTCGCTGTTGTTGCTCTCTAACTTCTCTGCGTTCCTTAATGAGTGCAGATTGAAGGGCAGCTGCTCGACCCAGAGAACCTTCAGGATTTTTGAAAATCTTAACGGGTGACATATCAACCGAGTATCTTGTCTGGCCTTGAAGAAATTCTGGCTCATCCTCATTCAACTCAATCTCTAGTTCTTCCTCAGCCCCCTCTTCTTGGTACAACAAACCATCTCCCTCATCGTCGAAAGTAGGATACTCACTAACAGTCAAAATCCCGGCAGCAATCAACTGCTTTGCTTCCCATCTTTCAGGCGAACTCATTCTCTTTAATGGTCGCCGGGATGGTACGATGATATCCTCTTCAACAATTTTAATCCCAGACAAACCCGTTCTCACAACTGGGCCTTCCTCATTTGATTTCAAAGGATTAGCTCTAGAACCACCATCATCTTCGTCTCTCTTCTTCAATGGAAGCAAGTCCCGACCAGAATTTTGATCAACATCACGCATAGAGAGACTCAACTTCTGCCCTGAAACTGAGATAACCTTAACATAAACCTCTTGATCCCGCTTGACAACATCCTTTGCATTAGCAATTCTTCGGGTTGCAATCTGCGAGACATGAACCAGACCCTCTTTCCCTCTCAAATCAGTCAGTTGGACGAAGCAACCTGTGTCCATAACTCTAGAAACTCTTCCTTTGTAGACCTTGTACAATTCAGGCTCAGCATCTACAGTCCGGTACTGGCTGTTTTGTCTATTCCTCTCTCTATGACCTCCGTAATCATCTCCTTCGTTGTCCTCCCTCCTTCCTCCATTGTCTTCATCTCTCCGACGCCAATCCCGGTCCCTTCCTCTACTTCTATAATCACCTCTATCATCATCCTCATCATCTTCCCGACCTCCATTTCGACGTTTTTCATCTCCATCATATCTGTGCCGTCTCCTATCTCTATCTCTATCTCTATCTCTTTCCCGGTCCTGGTCCGTGTCTCTGCCTCTGCCTCTGTCTCTGTCTCTGTCTCCGTCTCTGTCTCTGTCTCTGTCTCTGTATCTGTTCTCATCTTCGTCTCTGTTGCTGTTTCTCTGACGAGTTTCAGACTCAATCTCGTTTTCAAGCTCTTTCACTCTTTGTCTATCATCGGATATGGCTAACCCTCTAAACTTGCTAGTCTTGCCATCTGATTCGACCACGTTCTTCCCCGCCTTCTCCTGGTTTCCTTTACGGGGAGGAAGAATTGCGTGAATATTAGTCAAGAGTGTATGGACAAAATAATCCGGCATCTCTGCGCCGTTTTCCTTTAATTTGGCATCAAATTCTTCGACGGTAGAACAACTGCGCCCCATCTCAGTAATAAACTCGGCCAAAATCTTATCGCCAAACCCTAGATGGTTCTCGAGCTCTGAACAAACCTTGGAGACTAGCGATAGGTACTCCAGCTTCTCCAACCCATCGTCTTTAGAAGCAGAATCCATCACTGCAGGCATTGTCGAACGCAAACAACCAAAACAAAGATCTGCGCAATTTACTTGCTATATGCTGGAACCATGAAACTGAAAACGATAAGGAGGAAATGGAAATTGAAAACCCTAGTTTTCTGGCGATTTCTTTAAATCTGAATTAAATATTTGATAAATTTATGGCAATGGCATTTACATCACACAAACTGTTAACGAACCGGGTATTCTAAAAAAGATACTCTGTTCATTCGAGTATCGGGTATAAAGCAGGATCCGAAACCTAGATCTACCCGAAAAAAAGAAAAAATACTTGGATCCGAGTATTTCGGGTAGGATCTGGGTATTTTTGGGTCTACCTGAAATTCATTGAAAAAATTGTAAAAATACATTCTAATTAGAAGGGTCCCCGAATTGGAGTTCGAAGTCCCTGTTTCATGAAAATTCGACGAACAAGAACTTCCAACCCCGATTCTTGGTCCCCGTTCTAATCCAATGGGTCTCCGAATCGGGTTCGAAGTCCCCGTTCGTTTGAAGTTCAATAAGCGGTCGACACCTTCTATTGGTCGACCTCTTTAAGAAGCGGTCGACCCCTTGTATGGTGCAAAACGCATCACCAACGCTTGCCGGCTCTAGTACTAACTACCGAAACAACCAAAAAAACATTAAAAAAAATCGCAAAAAGTACATTAAAAAACTCACAACCAAAACGACATTAAAAAAAAAAACTCAAAAGTACATTAAACAACCAACTACCGAAACATTCAAAAGTACACAATCTATCATTGTTATAAACTTATCTTCATTTAAGAATTGTCTCATTTTCTTAATCTTCCATAAACGATTCATCAGTCGATGTCGGATGATTGTAGGATGTCATTTCTATATAAAGAGTTTGAAAATATAATGTCATTTCTATATTAAGAATTGTAGGATGATTGAGGATGACATCTCTCAATATTGATTCGTTTTCTATTTAGTTTAATTTTTTTTTATCAAAGATATAATTTATAATCAATTGGTCCAATCAGGTCAGTTAAACGATTCAACTCAAAAAATTTATAAATAAATAATTTAATTTTAGTAAATTAGGTCGGTTAATCGACCAAACTCACACATTTGAATTTTATTAAATAAAATTTGAATTTAGTCATTAAAATTTTATATAAACTTAAATTGAAATCAATCAAAAAATTTGGTCAATTTTTTTTATCGATTATCTAGTATGTTTGATTCGAATCCCAAAGAACTACCTATAGAATCGCGTTAATTTTTTCTAAAAACCTGACCCGATCTTCTGAGTCTCGCATTCTCTTGCTTAAAAAAGACCACAATAAAACAAAAACAAAAATATGTTTTTTTGAAAGGAATTGTTTAGACTATGCAATAATTGTTACCCTAAAGTAGTGAAAGATAAAATTAAACCGGAACTATCAGCTTTAATCTGATTCTGGTCCTAAATTTTGAAAATTGTGATTCATAATCCGTTTTCGATCTATAAAAGTAAAAAGTGAAAGCACGACCGTGAGTGAAAAAAGATCTAAAATCGAGTAAAATTCAACTGAAACTCTAATAAAACTTGATATTAATCTAAAAATTAGTTCAAAACTTGCCCAATCACTCAAAACTTGATTCCAATATAATAAAAATATTTTATTTTTATATTTTAATTATTTTAAATATAAAATAAAATTGTAATAAAACCAGAACTATTAGTTTCACTTCCAGTTTTTAAAATCCGAAACCATGAGTTTTCAGTTTCAGGTCTGTTCGAGGATTGCCCGTGTCCGTGTCCATGTCCACCCCTACCTTAAAATATATTTGGATTGCTACCATATTTTGAGTCGTTAAAAAATGGGAATGTTTAGACAACTACTATCCGATGACTCGGGTTTTTAATATTAAAGCACTCTAATCCATACTTCTTTTGAACTAAAGTCTAGTTCTTGAAATTTTGACATCAAATTGTGTAGGGAACGTACTTAACCCTAAATTAGGAGCGATTTCGTTAATGACTTGCAAACACTCGCAACTTTCAATCGGAAAAACAATTTATAGTGTCGATCGTCATTTACCCTAAATTTCAAATATCGAATCGCACGGAATCTTTTTTTTTTTGAATAAACCATCCGTGACATTTAATAATACATTAAGAGAAATAAACTATCATATCATATAAATGGTTTAGTCACAAACTTACACATTATAAATCTATAGCTAAAAAAATGTCATGTCATCCGTCAAAATTAAATTACGAAAACTTTCCCGAGAACTATAATTTTAACAGTAATGCTAGGTTTACCTTCCGACGTGTCGAGTCGTGATTAGTCGATTTAACTAGACTGACCACAACTCGACACGTCAGAATATACAATAAGAGATTATGTTAAGAAAGTAACTCATTCTCTCAGTTATGTTCTAAGTGGGTTAGTGTTAGGAGTGAGCAATGACCGGTTCAGCCTGAGTTTATCACAAAATAGAACCAAAACTGGAACCGACTGTTCTGTTTCGGTTTTAATTTGATTTTATTTTATATTTAAAAAAATTAAAATGTAACAATAAAATATATTTTTATTATATTTGAATCAAATTTTAAGTAATTGATTATGTTTATATCAGATTTTATTAGAATTTGAGTTGAATTTTACTCAATTCTAGAATTTTTTTTACTCACGGTCCCAATTTCGGTTTCACAATTTTTCAATTTTAAAATTAGCACCGGCTCATAATCAAGAATTTTTTTAAAATTATAATTAAGATCAAATTAAAACTGTCAGTTCTAGTCCGTTTACGATTCTGGTTCGATTTTACTTACGCGTAGTTGTGTTAGAGAACTAGAAACAATAAGATATATTATTAGAAACATAAAACATTATATTAAAGTTTTGGAAAATACTAAATCAAACCCCGTGATTTATTGTTCATGTAACCGTGCTTCACGGATGAGCTTGATCGAAGCTCTCCAATGGCGGCATTTCTCTGCAAGGCCCTTTATTTCTGATCGCCTCCTGTTTTCATTCTCTGGTTCCGTTGTATTTCCTGGCCGCCTCTTTGCTGTCTATGGTGGTTGTATAAGCCTCCGCGGTTTTGGTCGCTCGAAAACCTAGATTAGGTTTTCCGTATCGCCTTGCCGCTTCCTTGCTATCGATCGTCTCTGTGAAACGCACTTTCCTTTCGTCTCTCTCAAATGGAGCTGAATATCGTGGAAACGGAGCAGAGGAAGGCTTCGCAGTCGCAGATTCCTTCAAGTTGTCCATTGCCATGCCGATATTGTTCGTCGCTTGGCTCAGCGTCGATTCGTGACTTTGCGTTGCTGTCCATGGCGGCCGATTCGTGATCCCCCAACCTTCCGGCATTGCCATGGGTGGATCGGAGTATGTGATATGGTTCTTATTATAATAGTAGCCGTCGTTGTTGTCGTTTGGATATCCGATCGGTCTGGTCCATTCTTTTTCGCCGTGATTGCTGTGATGGCGATCGTAGAAATTAGGGCTGAGCTGAGGTTGCGGCGATGAATTATGAATTTGGCGCCAAGATGAAGTATTCAAAATATCTAATCGATCAGGTCGGCCTGCTTCTGTCTGAATTTTGGCCATGAAATCCTCAACAGAGGGGGGATAGTCCTGAACAGGGCTTTTGCCATTGACATAGCCATAATCCTTCATTCGGTCGGCCATTGGAGAACAGGTTTGAATGTGTTTGTATTCACTCAACACAGGGGATTGACACTGTTCGAGTTTCTCAGTGACGCAGCAATCCATGGTGGTTGGGTAAGCGATGATCGGCCTCTTCCTTCCCTCAGAATCGATCAGAACAGGGCGGCAAACATGATCGGAAACATAGCTTGATTTGCTCCATTGATCTGGCTGCACCCCAGATCCGTAGTAGGAGTTGTGACCTCTAGATTGAAATCCATTTGCCGCCATTGCTGAAATCAACGAGCGATGATGAAGCTTCTGATTTCAAAGACAAGAAGGTTTTTCTTATACACAATAAAAGATCGTGTAATTTCCTTTTTTATAGAGAAGAAGAACAGACACACCAGCTGGAAAGAATCACTCGCCAATTTCGAAGCTGTGTTCTTTCCAGAATCGACAAGACAGTGGAACAAGAATCATGTTCTTCCTTTCATTCATTGGACCACAAACATGTTCTTTTTCTAGGTGAACGATGGCCGTGCAATGCGTAATCGAAGAACAAAGCAACTCCACTTCTCTCAAACATGCAAAAATGCAAACATCTGTTTCATTCTAGTACCCGAGACGCGGGATGGAACCGAGATCGAGTTCTCGCCGCCAGTAAACTTTCAGAATAATAAACTGATTCCGAAATCCACGCATAATTTAAACGTGGGTAATTCATACGAGCGAATTTCGTGTTTTACAAGAAAAGTAACTACAAATCAAAATGACAAAATTTCAGAAAGATAGATCAAATAGGGGATTTGATGAATTGTAAATTATTTGTTCATATTAACAAAAATGTTACGCAGCGGTATAAAATTGCGGGGTGGGTTCAAATGTACATCTAAATTAATGTTATTGTAATTTATGAAAACGTTAGGTACATTTATGTTCCAAAGCGAGATAATGATTATTGATTAGTGCTCGCTACCAGTGGAATATGTTCCATTTCAGTTTTCGAAAAAAAAGTTTTTGGAACCGAGTCTGAGTTTATTTTTCTACAAAAACCTAGGGCTGGGCGGATCCGACAATCCGATTAGATTGGATCGGGTCGGGTCGGATTAGACAAATGTAATCGGTGAGGAAAATCAAGTTAAGATCCGACGTTCGGATCGTTAATCGGATCGGATCGTTTTCGGATTTATAATTTCTAGATCTTTACACCGACAATTACAAATTATACAACTAAACTGATCAAAATTAGCCCAAACTTTAACTACTCGAAAATTGATATAAAATTAACATTAAATCGGAAAAAAATGGAGAACAAAAACTGAACAGCAAAAACCAATAAAATTGGTCCAGTTCGGTTTCGATTGAAAAACCGATTTATTTAATTTCAAATGAGCGTGATAACAACCGGATTAATTTTAAGTTTTACCTATGATTAACTTATGTGAAATTGCAAAATAAATATAATATAATGTTCAATCGGTCAACTAGTCAGGGCTGGCAAGTAAGATGGCTAAGAATAAGATCTCACCCCTCCCTAGCTTTTCAAGCTCCTAATTGTTTTTTTTTCTTTAACCAATTGATGTTTTTTAGCTAATTGGCCAAATATGTTACAATAATTGCCGTGTTTTCATTGATTTAATAAAATAAATACATTTTTTTTCATTTTATAAGGGACTTAGATACAAATCACAAGAATTCTATTTTTCATCGATAGGAAAAAGATTTAATCCTTTCAAGAAATAAAGTTTTGAATGTATCGTCTAATTGTACCGCGTCTTCCTTTTCGGCACGATAATCTCCTCTTTCCAAGAACATGAACCAACACCCGGATCAAATTCTTAAAAAAAAATTAAATCGATTGAACTTGGAACAAGAAACTATATTACGTATCGAACTTAATGCTTCTAAACAGAGTTTCAGACAAAAACCTTGTGACGAAGGATCGCACAAATCTCGAATGACAAGTCAAAGTTCATGTCTGTAAGACATTTTTTTCTTCAAAACGCTCGTCACAAATAATGGAAAACGTATTTATTTCCAAATTAAAAAATTAACAATAATATAAAATCACCTTCACGACATTGTAGTTCTCTAATGCTGCTAGGTACGTACCCCGTAACCAATCTACTTAATTTCTGACACCACAATCCTAAGCTTGCTCATCTCATAATTACCTCACAAAAAAACAGTTTCTTTGGCGTCCGTTCTTCACAATTAAAGTGCAGCCAAATTCTACGATATTCTCTCATATAGTTACGCGAAGCCCTGATGAAGTTTAAATTTTCATTACCTTGAAACAGCCACAAAATTTCCGGCCATGAGCTTATCGGCGAGTTTGGAAGCTGAGAAATTCACTGCAATGAGCAAATAATTGATTTTCCAATTTACGAGCCTTTAATATGAGCTTCAAACCATCACAAGACAAATGAAGCACCTGTGGAAAATTTATTTAAATCAGCCATCAATAATTGTATTAAAATAAAGAGTAATGTTAGATTTACCTTCTTACCATATATTCTTATTGTTCACGCTGACATGTCGAGTTGTGATTGAGCTAGTTAAAATACATTTAATATATTAAAATTAAAAATAAAGCATTATTCGACACATCACTATGTACAATAAAAAAATATAAAAAAAGTAAACTTAACATGACCCTAAAATAAAAATTATTTACAAGAGGTAACAGTTAACAACCCAAGAGATAGTGACATAAATTTCGTCTAAAGTATGATAGAAAAAGGATAAATAAATCACATCAACCTTTTCTTTGTTTTTAAAAAAAAAAAAAAAATAACATGCAGGCGACAGAAAAAACAGCGAGTCAATCTCAGTATCAAATTTACAAGTACACACCTCCATTGTCTGTGCCCGTCACCTGTCTTGAACCACTCTGTAGTTGAGAACCAGGTCTTCAGGCTTCTTCCAAATATAAGCACGAACAGTGGCTAAACTAAGCTCTGAGGACAAGACCTGAGAAAAAGATACCGAGATGTCGGAACACATTGATTTATAACTACACTATTGCAACTCAAGATAGAAAAAACTAAAAAAAACATTATCATTATTATGATTTCCTTCTCTGCTTACCTGATTATTACACAAAATCTCTATGGAAGGCTTAAGCTTTGGGCGAGGCTTTAGTCCAGATCTAAAAGATCCATCCCCAAGTGCTGAGTTTGATAATGGCCCTCCAGATAGTCCAGGAGTAAAAGGAACATCAGCATTTACACTGTCAGCTGGTTTGTCGAGGAACATCTTCTCTATGACGTAATTCACAACCTAGATTTATCAGAAGAAGAGGTAAATAAGGCAGAATATCTTAAAAGAATGTTTGATTAAAAAAAGTAATTCCAAGGGTCTACTCTCGATAATGAAAGGTAACAATGTCATAAATGAACTGACTTTTAAAAAATCAATTTCCATGTAAGATTGCTTATCAGAGCCAGAAGAATTGAGATTTAGATTAAGATTTCCATTGGATGTAAGCCTCTCACTTAATAGCAACATTAAAAAATTTTCTACTAAATTTCTTAAATGGTTAACTTACTAAGTGTTATAAGTGCTTCCAAATGTATACATAGTTTGATATCCTTAGATACATCGCTGTTGTAAGAAATAAAAAATTCAATAAACTACACTTACTTTATGAATTCTTAATATACGAGGTGCACTCAATTTTCCTTGAGTTAGAACTTGCAGAGAAGAACCCTCACATGGATGAAGATAAAAGCTGCACCTGGGAAAAGAAAAAAAACTATTATTGTTTGAAAGAGAGATACGGTGAATAGTAGTTTTAACAGCATTTTATCTAATAATAAAAAAAGAAAATTACTTGGTGTTTTCTCTTGGTGGTAGGCGATTATTCAACACACAATCCAAACACCACCATGGAAAGTCCTTCTCATCTTCAGTTCCATCTAACTCGGTAATCTTCTTCCTCCAAGGACCACCTTGAGAACCCTCGGTAATAATCGAAGGTGGGGAAATAGCTGAAAATTCAAATGGCGGATACACAGTGGAGTCATTTTCAGCATTAGCATCGACCTCAATTCTAGAATGGGAAAAAGTCCTGGCAGCAGTATCTTTGCCGGACAGAGCTTCTCCATTAGCGGAAGGTTGAGATCCAGATCTATGCTTTCTTTTCACCAACCAATGAGCCAAGAGTCCTTTGAGGGTTTCTCGAGCAAGATTAACCTTAAACATACAATAGTGAGCACATAAAATCACTGTAGTTGGATATTTTTAAAAAATGTTTCGATTAAGTACAAGTATAGATCAAATCACAAAACCATCCAAAAGTATTTATTCTTTCTTTGATCAATCATATAAGTAATCTTCAGGGATGGAAAGGTTTCTTCATTATGTAACCAGTGGAGAACATTTTGAAAGGATTTTATTCAGTAAGGAGTATTCAACAATAAACTCTAAAGTAGAATGCTTTTTAGCATCAATGAGAGCTTATGCCCATGCATAAATAGAGCACCCGAAAGAAAGAAAGAACAACTGCAACACTCACCTTATCATCCTCGAGTTTCCCAGCAATTTTAAGGTCTGCCGAATACATTTCAGCTGAAAAGCACTGCGGGGTATCCAAATGGACAGACAAACTTCCGAGCCTTGTATCCACCGTAAACCATGTTGGAATACTTACCTGGAACAATAGCACCATAAAAATGCACCGTCTAGATATTTAAAATCAACACTTACTAAGATAACTATGCTAGACATCTCACCATCTCAAATAGTTCTTCTTTCTTCTCCTCGAAAGACACCTACAATTTGGAGAAAAAAATAGAAATAAGCAAGCACCTAACCCCCCTAGACAATTTCAGTGGAAATCTTCTTATCTTCTTTCTATTTTAAGAAAAAGAGTTATTAGAATATAACCTTTCCGTATTCTTCAACTACAGCGCCCCTTGTAACCTCCCACAGTTTAACCGAACCAGTAGTATCCTACAAAAGAAAGTAAGATCACAGTCCCGCATAACCAGGAAATATTTGTGGACTAACAACGGGTACACTTACAAATTGAAATTAATAAAACGGTTATTCACAGTGGCATCATGGTTACCTTAGTCAGGACATGTCTTCTATTATTTAATATTTCATGTTGCACAATAACAGGAGTTCCATGAATAGTAGTAATTGGTTCTTTGTATACAGGAACCTGCAAAAATATTATATAAAGGTGTGATGACAGAACATGGAGGCCCTAAAAACCTCAAAATCAGTACAAGAAGCAACATAATCAACAAAAGGTCCAAATCACAACCAACAAAGGTTAAACAGAGGAAAAATACAAAAACAGCCAAAACATCAACAAGACAACTAATAAAAACTAGTACAGAACAACTGTCATAGAACAATTCAGAGGAAAAATGTTGAAGATGGAACGTTAAAACATGTGCAACAGATGAACTAAACACAAACCATAAGTACAAAATAATCCAAACTGAGTAAGAAACAATACGAAATCTAACAAAATTAAAGTTTTTATATGCAGATTATAAAAATACAGTCATATAAGAATCACTCACTGGAACAGATCCCTCCAATGAAACCCTGGCCCTAGAAAATGACAAATTTCCGGCCAAGAATGAACCTCCCCTTTGGAAAACCTTTTGAGGATTACTGCCTTCAGCAGGCCATCTACAAATTGTCGAATCTGTAGTTGCAACCCACATGCTATCGTCTTGTGCAGCCAATTTCTGAATGGGATACTCCCCTGTGCATAGGAGAAGACTCTCTCTTGTTGCCAAGTCAGTCAAGTACAACTGAAATTACAACAGAAATTGGAATTAAACTGTAGAGCAATGAAAAAGTAGACACCAAAAAAGCCAACCAATAATGCAGATGCATTATTCAGGTTTTCCTGCATATCAAACTAACCGAAAGGTCCCTTCCACCGCTGTACACATGACCAAACGTAGGAGTGCTAGCAAGAGCCCAAACAGAATCTGTATGCACAGCATAAGAATGCACACATCTTTGCTGACCAAGATCCCATAGTCTACAAGTGTGCATGTAGCCATGTCCACAACATTTAAAATTAAATATAAGATTCACTAGATCATATTCTGACAAACAATTCAAAATATGTCTTAAAGTTACAACCTGATCATGGAATCAGAAGATCCTGACAAGCAAAACCTACAAGAATAAATTTGATTAAAAGGTAATATAACAATGATCATGGAAGAAGAAAAAAAGGGAATTGTTAGGTAAGCATAATCCCGGATAAGCTCAAATATAAATTTTCCACCATAAAATAAACATATGTTTCCATCAATTATCAAAAGATCTTAAAACTCATTCTAATCAAACTCACAACGCATGCATATCCACAAAACTGAAATTTTCTCATTATTACTTTCCCAATATGACTCATGTAAAGAGATCACATTCATTTTCTACAGCTAGAATCCATATTGGAGTCAGATGAGATAGTTATTTGCACGTCCAAGTTATAAAATGTTGGCTACACAAACCTGCCAGTAGAATCCAAAAGAAGAGCTCTGACATTATCTGTATGTCCTCTAAGCTTCATGGTCTTTGAGCCAGTTCTTGGATCCCAAATCCGCACTACCTAGAAAATTAACAAAAACAAAATCTCCTACAATAATCTTTTATGCTTATTTCTCTCTAACTAAATGACAGACCAAATTTTTTTTAGAAAGGTTACAAAATGCAACAAAACAAGCGAACAACAATGCTCAAATGAATTAATATACAAAAAATTAAATAAAAAAATTATCTTACTAATCACTTTTTGACACATCTGCCCAAAACAATATAATTACATCAACTAGACAGAAGCATAATCACATTTCATACCTTTTCAGTTCCACCAGAAACAAGAAGAGTTCCACTATCATTCATTGCCAATGCATAAACTGATTCCTTATGCCCTTTGGCAGCAATTGGAACATAACCATGAGATTGAGTCGAGGGTGTCACAATGTTGTTACTAGAGCTAATAGGCCGTAAACTTGTAACTGGTAATGTGCTTGTTGAAGCAGTGACCCCATTAGAGCAATCATCAACCACTGTATCATTTGGATTGGAGATTGGAGTACATGCAGCTTCAAGATCCCATATAAAAACCTCCCCACCAAGCCCGCCCGAAGCAACAACATTGCTCTAAAATGCACGAGACTAAAAATGGATCAGAAAATAACATGCATAAAGAAAATTCTCCAGAATTCAGATACTACTCCCAGAGGCAACAAAATGGAAAAAAAAAAATCAACAAAGAGCTTACATTTTTCCCTGCTACCGCAAGACAAGTCACATAATCAGAGTGATAGCGCAGAGTCCTAGTACAAGTCCCATCAGACAAGCAATTCCATGTCTAAAATAAATCAAAAAAGAAAAGAAAAGATGAAACAGTCCATATATGATATTTCGTGGCTGGGAAAAAACACCAAGCGAACAACAATGAGTGATAGCGCAGAGTCCTAGTACAAGTCCCATCAGACAAGCAATTCCATGTCTAAAATAAATCAAAAAAAGAAAAGAAAAGATGAAACAGTCCATATATGATATTTCGTGGCTGGGAAAAAACACCAAGCGAAAAACAATGGTCCAAAATGAAGAACCTTCAAGGTAGTATCTGAAGAACATGATACAAGGGTATTTTCTCCAGCAAGAACTGCATCATTGACCTACATTATTAGAAACAGAGTCAGCTGAAACTCATGTAATTTGATAACAAGCTTTCTATAACAACAATAAATGAACGCCATATTTATTTCTTCATTTTCTTTTTTTCCCCTTTTTTGTGTCAACCCCATGATGTTCGCATGTGGAAAAGTTGACATTTTAACTAAGCAAATGCCTATACTGGGAATGGTGATTTCAAAATATTGTCTTTAGCAAATTCTTCCAGTCTATCCAATTGACTTAAAATATTACATATGAACCCTCTCCATGTTCTAACATAAATAAATTATTTCAAACAAAATTATATTATGACGTCAAATTGACTCCTCAAAAAAACACGAAAATAATATAACCCGGAGGGTAAGTGAAACCTCAGGTAACAATAAAAAAAATTAAATAGATGATACAAAGAAGGACCAGGGTAGTATATACCCAATCCACATGAGACTCAAACGTTGCAGAGCAAGAAGCAACATCTTCATCTAATTCCCATCTCTTTAGGGTACCATCACGACTTCCAGAAAAGATATAATCATGACCATCAGAGGCTGATTTTAGCACTGCCAGACAGTTTACGCCAGCACAATGCTGCAAGCATAGACCATTTTAAAAAAAAATGACATGACATATAAGGGTTTACAAGAGAAACATGTCAAAATTTCCAACCAGATATGAAAGAATTGAAAAATATTTAAAAACTCAAGACAGGTGCTTCGATGGAAAATCAATGATTTTGCTTCAATTAATTTTTTTTTCCAAGGAAAATTTCCAAACATAATTGTATAATTTATTATACATGCATTGAAAGAATCTGAAAATCAAGCCTTTGAGTTATTTCAAGTATGCTAGTAGTTTTTTTAGTACATTTACGGGAAGATAACATACAGTGATCCTGAAAGAATATCTCTTTAAAACAGGATATCATCACATACTTCTTCGAAGATTCAAAGAGTGCCACAATAATAAAAATTTCTCAAAACTATTAAAAATTCCTAGCAAGACAGGAAGAAGCACAGAATTTTAGAATGGGAATTACAATTTAATGTCATTTTATATATTAAACAGCAGAAGATCGTCGCTCAGTCCAATCTGAATTACATTGAAAATCAGTTCATAAACGTCAATTCAACGATTAGACAATGCAGTATAAGAAGAAATAACTGGAAGTTTTGAAAAAGCACCCTATATTTAAACAGGTAGATGTGTATTATCCACACCTTAGTGTCATCAGCATCATTCAAAACATATGTGAATCTCTTTTCTTTACGAGGACGGGTAGGATTGGATGTGTTCCCTGCGCTGCCCACACGATGCATTCTACCTAAAACAAATGTAATAAAAACTCAATAAAAAACTGTATTCCTAAACTATCCCACACCAAAAAATGAGATATAAAGAACAATATGTTAAATGGGACACAATTTAGATGTGTACCTAATGATACCGTAGTTCTGAGAGAATTGAAATAAGTTAGTTCATCAACATTATTCAGTGATTAGAAAGCTCATTTTCATAATTATAAGTATCTATGAATAGGCAAAATTCCATAATAGATGGGTACAACGAAAACTCTTTTTAACAACTTAAAAAGTCCATAAACCAGTGAGCAGATAAGCTTCTCGGTTTATTTGAGCATAGAGCCCCTTCTATTTTGCAGAAATCACGAGCAACTCGCTACAATGGGCTCCTTTCGTTGCAAGGAATTTCAACTTGTAACTCAGTTATTCTGAGCTCTAACTATAGTCAATACTAGACATAAAAAAATCAATAAAAACAAATATTATGTTTCCCCCAAGAAGTGTTGAAGAAAATATACATCTATGCATCCAATTATGTTTCCTCAAATTTCTTGTATTTCTTGAGGGAATTTTCCTGATTATTTACTTTGCCATGTACGACATTAAAGAAGATAACGCATATATTGCATCAGTTATATAACTAAAAGTAGAAAATAAAATGTATTTGATAACTTAGGCAAATACAGGAAACCACCATTCATTTTACTACAAGCAGTGATTAAATAGATGTCCAATATTTGCACTGAAAAAAAAGTAAACCGTGATGATTGGTTTTTTATACTGAGCCCAGTACTTTAAATATTAGCTGCTTAAAACCTTCGGAATTAATCACGTCAAGCACATCATCTCTTCTGTGAGATCTCATTCAGAACTAAATTCGATACTGCCTCCAGCTCAGGAAAATTTCACCATCAATCTCTTTAAAGGAAAAAAAAAATCAAGACCAATCGATGAAAAAAACCTACAGATACTGACTACATTCTTAATTGTCTGATCGTCCACAAAAAAAATAGACCATGTAACATAAAATCAAAGGAAAAGACGATTATAACAATCAATTTTAGAAAAACGAGAAAACATACGAATCAATAACGAAAGCCCAGAACAAACTCCGAAAGATTATGACGATCCCCTAAAATTAACCAATCCTGGCACGATGTTAAATATCAAACCAAACCTACGATAATTTAAATAGCAGACTACTTCAAAACCTTAACCGAATAACTCGAGAAATACAACAATCTAGAAAAACGAGAACTTGACAATCAAATACCCGATAAACACGTGGAATCAGAGTACAGAAATCAAAAGCCTAACGGAAAGCGAATCAGCAACTGAAGTTCGAAACTCAATTTCCTGCTTTACACTTTCTTATTTCACCCCTACGCAATTCCAAAAGTTCAGAACCAGAAGGTGAGAGAGAGATGGGTTTTCGTCTTCTCTCCGGCCCTGGATGGTGGTTTAGCGAAGTCCTTTGACTGAGTTTTAGCCATTGTTGTAGGGTAATTTGGTCATTTGCAAAAACAGATGGATCGATCAACAAGAAGTCGTTGCCCACGCGCTAGATCAGAAATATCTCACGCGCTCGCTTATCCGTTGATCTGTTCGGGTGGAACTGACCTGGGCCCGGGTAACACTAAGGACGTGGCTTACATGACGAGATTATCAACGTTATCATTAACAAAAAGGGACTTTCTAAAGTTTTAAAAATTAGCAATGTAGACCAGCAAGTTCATGTATTTATTAATCAGTCCAGTATTCTTTGATGGTGTAATAAAATAATTTATTTTGCGTAAAACCAAGTCTTAAAATTAATTTAATAAATTAAATATTCTTTTAAATAGTAATGTTATATTTATCTTCTTAAAATATTTTCTTAACTTACTATCTTGTGAAACTGAATAGATCAAGTGAGTTTGTTAATTTCAAGTATATAAAAAAATGAAATAGGGTATGTTTTTGTTGAAGTTTAGTTTTTTTTGTTCAATTTGAGTTTTTGGATCAATATGAAAATTGAACCGAAATTCCACAATTGAATATTAATTGAAAAAAATAAAACACGATTTTTCTAATTGCTTACTTAATTATTTAAATAAAAATGAATGGCATTGAAACAATCCAGACCAAAATCGATCTGTTCAGTGGGTTAGTTCAATTTTGCCCACCACTCACCACCGCAAATTGTCTAGATTTGAGAAAAAAAATATGAATTGTAGCATTGTTTGAATGACTTTCTCTAACAAACCAAAAGAGAGTATTTAAAAAGCAATTTTCATAATTTATTATTCAATTATTGGTTTCATGTCGATTTCAACTTGAAAAACCCAAAAATAATAAAATAATAAATTTCATATAAACTAGATTGCATTATTCTTTTATTAGACATCTTAAGCAAAACGACCTATGACGATGGTTTATGAAACTAGCTACTATAAGATATTAGTTACAATTTTGATATAGTTCAAGAATTAATTAATGACTTTTAAAATACGCAGTATCCTCTATATCTTTCTTTATAATTCACAAGTAAATTGATAATTATTTGAAAAATTAATGTTATATATTTTTCTCTCTTGATATTCAACTGATGAAATGCAAAAGAAAAAAAAAATGTAATAAATTAATTAATTTTAAATTTAAATTATAATAATGATTGCATCAAGCATTATTTCTAATTCTATACATTAATTACTCTCTAATTGCATCTATCTTTATTTGATATGTAAGACATTGTTATAATTCATCGGAGTGTTAATCAATATTTTACAACCTTAAACTACAATGTTTTCAAGAGGGCACAACTTGAATAATAAAGCTTCGTCGTAACTCGTAACATTTATATTGTCTAACTTAACTTATATAATTTATATATTATTTTATTATTTTATTATTTTTAAAAATAATCGTTATGTTATGAATAATCGTTATTATTTTATCATTTATATATATATGAATAATCGTTGTGAATATGGGTACATTATGGTAAAACGAGACAATAGTTATGTTAATTGGCACGTTATGAATAGACTCATCCATTGTATTTGTAGCTAGACACCTCGAGGGATAATAATATGATGTTCCTTTGTGTTATTTTTTGTTAATTTTTATAAATATCTTTTTGAAAGGAAAAATGTCAATTAAACTTTTCAAATAATATCAAGTAGTTTTACTAAAAAATTCAAATGTTTTAATTGGATTATGATTTATTTTAAGTTATTATTTCATGATCACACAAACAACTAGAGCTGTCAAACGAGCCGGCTCGTCGAGCCTGCCGAACCAAACGAGCTGAGCCTGTCGAACCTATTCGAGCCAGGCCCGGCTCGCTCGTTTGCCAGCCCTACAAACAACTAGCTAGTTAATTTAAAAATATTTATAACATGAATTTTTAATAAAAATTTAGTTGATTATCAATGGTCACTTTGTAATTATGAGTATTTTTCAGATGACACCATAAACTTTTAATTATATCAATTGACATTTTGAATTATGAATACCTTTTTAACGACACATGTAGTTTTTAGTTTTGTCAATTGAATCAACATATCAAAGTATGAGTGTCTTTTCAATCAAAGTAATTTTAGAATTACATTATTGTCATACTTCTTGATGTGTCGCTGCGTGATTAAATTCATTTAATATATTTAATGAATAAAAATATTAATAAATATTTATTATTGAATTAATTCAATCACGCAGTGACACATCAGAAATATATGACAAGATGATAACTCTAAACTAACTATTTTAATTAATACCTTAAACTTTAAATTTTATCAGCATATTTCATAACATTAAATTTTCGTCGTTATACATCTTCTTATGTTTTAAATTTTAAGTTTTTACTTCAAATTTGTTCGATAGTCCTAATTTAGAATATAGAATAATTAAAAAATAAAAATTAGATAAGATACTTAATTATCCTAATAAATTTACAATTCTCCAACGTTTCGGCATTGGCCCAAAAATCTTAATAATTGTATTATGACCCCAAAAATTATAATTCACTAAAAAAATAAATATTATCCCGTCAACACAAAGGGTATTATCGACTCTTGCTTAACAGTCTCCTCACTGCCGTGTCTTACGAAGATCGATCGTTCTCCGTGCCCCCAACACGTACACGGTACATCAGATCTGCTCTCTCTCTCCTCTCCTAAGTCCAAAGTTCGAGCTAGGCTTCAATGGGCGTTCCCGCCTTTTACCGGTGGCTCGCCGACCGTTACCCGTTGTCAATAGTCGATGTGGTGGAGGAACAGCCGGCGGAGGGTCCCGGCGGCGTCGTTTTTCCTATTGACGCTTCGAAGCCTAACCCTAACGGCATGGAATTCGACAACCTGTACCTGGATATGAATGGCATAATCCATCCATGTTTTCATCCGGAAGGAAGGGTATGTGGATGGTCTTATTTGGCATTTATTTTTAGCTTTGAAAGAAGAATTTTGCTGGATTGCTTAGCTTGAGCATGAATCGCATAAGTATTGGAACCATTATAGGCTACTTTAATTAAGTTTGGTGGTCAAGAGTGCTAATTGGATCATTTTGACTTTTTTTCACTAGCAAGGTAATTTCCGTGGGTCTAGATTGACTGACGGGATAAGAGATACTGAAACGTAGTCATGCAACTGAGTTGCAATGTTTTTTTCTGACTCCAAGAAATAAGCATTGTAGTTTTGTCGTCTATTTTAACTAAGTAAAGTAAAAAATGAAGGACGATATGATACCGGATTGTCGTAGTGATGATGTGACCCTGTTGCTTTCCTGATTTTTTTTGTTTCATGTAATTTGTGAGGAGATATTATTTTTAAATGACTTTCCCCTTGGTAACTCATTAATATACCTTGTTTATCAGTGCTATGATGGTAAGAAAGCATGTGAATACGAGACAGAAAACAGCGTTTCGTTGCTTCTTTTTCTTCACTGCTTAGGGAGTTGAAATGTTGTCTTTTCCATCTGCAGTATGGAGGGTACCCCTTTCTTTCGCGAATTGAAAAATAATTTTAAGAACTTAAATCCTGATTGCACAGAAACTTGCGATTGAAATCTCAAAGTTAAAATATAGGCTCAAGCGACTTGTGGATATGTCATGCCTTTGATCTATTTGAATTTTTTTTTCAGACTCCTCCTGCAAAATACGATGACGTGTACAAATCGATGTTTGATTACATTGACCATCTCTTCTCATTGGTTCGTCCAAGAAAGCTTCTTTACTTGGCAATTGGTATGATTATTTGAAGATGCATGTTTTGATTCTTTATTTCCATTTCCCTAAATCTTTTTATTTTCTGAAATATATGATTTCACAGATGGGGTTGCACCCAGAGCTAAAATGAATCAGCAGCGTTCACGGCGTTTTAGAGCTGCCAAAGATGCTGCAGAGGCAGTAAGATACTGTCATGTGATATACTACATGCTAAATAGAAATGCCCCAGTAATAGAGACATAAATATGAAATCTGAAGTCTAATGATGGTTGAAAATTGGATTATTTTTAGAAGTAGAGCATCATTAAGAAACTTTGCACTGAACAAGATTTACTTGTATTTTTGTTAGTTATTCTTTTGAATACAGCCCCACTTCGTGTTCTTGTTTGTCAAGTTTATTCTTCGGAAAGGGTTGAGAGGATGTCATGTCGAAGGGTAAAGTTTCTCAATCAGGCTTCTTTTTCTACTATTATTGCATATCCATGCACCAACTCAAGAAAAAAAGGATCAATTTCGTCCATTTTCTCCTTTTTCCCTGTAGTATGAATGTCTGGACCTTTTTTTGTTTGAATTTGCTCGAATCAATTTGCCATGATGCTTCAGTATTGATTACTGGAAATTGATTATTCCTCTTATGGTTAACACTTACGTTTTTCCATCTCCAAATAATAAGATATTTTGTTGTGAATAGTAGTTGATTTCTATGGAGTCTAAAGAAGGTCATCCTTTAAATTTCCACTGTAATCAATATAAACTGGAGACAGTGTTTAAATTTTCAAAGATAAGTATGAGTGTTCGGAGTTCTGTTTTCAAAGAGTTTACAGAATTTGGCTTCTGCCTTGAATGCATCTGATCATTTTCTCTTCTAGGTAGCTATTTGTTCTAATTTCCTGCTCAAGAGATGCATTTAATGGTTCGATAGGTCTATGTGTTAGGGAAAGGTTAGGATTCATGATCCTCTGTCGGTCTTCTGCCTGTCTTTAAAAAGGAATGATAGTGCGATGATTTTTGTGCTCAATGAAAAACACAATGATGAATTTTCTGTATTTTTGGTTCTTAGGAAGCTGAAGAAGAAAGATTGAGGAAAGAGTTTGAAACCGAGGGAGAAAGCCTCTTTCCTAAGGAGAGGCCTGAAACATGTGATTCAAATGTCATCACTCCTGGAACTCAATTTATGGCAGTACTTTCTGTAGCACTTCAGTATTATATACAATCTAGGATGAATCACAACCGTGCGTGGCATTCTATAAAGGTGTGTTTGATGTCCCTCTGCTCTATCCATGCATGCCTTAGTCCCTTGAAGATTGGATAATTCCTTATCTGTGGAGTAATCCTTTCTGCATCTTCCCCCTTATACTTCTGGTTTTCAGGATACTATGTCTGTCTAAGTTTATTTATGCGGATGCATTGGGTGATTATTTGAAGGTTATTCTCTCTGATTCCAATGTCCCTGGTGAGGGTGAGCACAAAATCATGACATACATTCGATTGCAACGTAATTTACCTGGATTTGACCCCAACACACGGCATTGTCTCTATGGTCTGGTGAGTGTTTTTCCATCCTTTACTATCCAGTTAGAGGTTTCATGCTACCAGCACAGAAAAAAGATTTTATTTTTTTAACTTTTTTTTACATAATCTTTAATGAACGTGGTGCTCTTTTATCTATTTGATAATAACTAATAGAATTTTTCATATAATAACAGGATGCAGATTTGATTATGCTGTCTTTAGCCACTCACGAGGTTCACTTTTCAATATTAAGGGAGGTCAGTCTCTTAAAATCAATTCCTTCGAGCTGATTCTCTATGTTTTTCTTTATTCCTTCGAGCTAAAAGGTTTTTTACTGTGATTAGGTGGTTACTCTACCCGGTCAACAAGAAAAATGTTTTTCCTGTGGTCAAACTGGTCATCTGGCAGCAGAATGTTCGGGTAAGTCTGGGGTTGGAGGGGTAGAGGACAACATACTAAATGAAACGCCAATTCATAAGAAGAAATATCAGGTGCGATGATGGCTTAACTTAATGAATGATTTACTATCTTTTGCTTCTTGTGTTTATATCAATCTTTTTTTGGCAGTTTCTCAACATTTGGGTTTTACGAGAATATTTGCATTATGAGCTGGAGATTCCTGATCCTCCCTTCGAGGTTAATTTTGAAAGAATAGTGGATGATTTTGTGTTTCTATGTTTCTTCGTGGGAAATGACTTTCTTCCACATATGCCAACATTGGAGATAAGAGAGGTATTTTCCTCGTTCATTACTGAGATTAGTTGTTCTTTTGGTTTAAATTTTTCTGCTGAGCTCATTAGGATAATGCTTGGGTTCCACTTTTTTCCCCGAGATTTTAGCCTTTCAAAAGTTTTTAGACATTATTTCGTTTGCCGGGTGCTATCAATTTACTGATGCATGTTTACAGGAGAGAGTTTTCTGCTATGGGTGATTATCTTACTGATTCGGGGGAGGTAAGTGTCTTTCTTTTGAATTCCAAATTATTTTTCCCTCTCATTTCTTTTGTAACATCTGTCAAAGCACTATATATATAATTTTTTGGTTTGATATTTGGGCACCTTATCATTTCAAAACGTTACTTAATCCAGGTGGCAATGGATAGAGTGGAGTTATTTGTACAGGCTGTTGCAGTACATGAAAGTCAAATATTTCAAAAACGAGCTCGAATGCAGCGGTGCAGCGGGTATTTTTTTTCTCTTTTGTTTCTTTGACATTTTGCTGGGATGAGATTAATTAAAACAGTAACTTATGTGGAAAGTCAGTGTTAGTTATGTAGTGAGCACCTAGTTTTTCATGTTTGAAGAAAAAACCTGATTTGTATTTTATGATATTGAGTCTCGCAGTTGTCCTTTCTTTAGTAGTCCAGGTCATCCATCTTCTTAAGAACAAGGATTCTAGACATTTATAATACATTCACTAAATTTTTTCAGTATATTGTTAAACTTTGAACTATTAAACAATTTCATGTTAGAAGCTAGAAAGAATTAACTCTAGGATCATCAGAGTAAGGCTGCTACCAAATTGAAACAAATAAGTCATCAGGTTTTTGAATTTCTGAGTGCATTTTTAATGTTGGTAAGTTTTTTTT
>QAOC01026453.1:160166-203986 GCA_003255005.1 Begonia fuchsioides | reverse complement strand
TTTATTTTTGTGAGATTCCAATTATTTCATTAGTCAGTTATTAATATTTTTTATCAAAACCTTTATGTAATATGCTATCTTTTACGGTTTACTGATTTTTTTAGTCGTGAAATATTTGTCGATTTTATTTTTGCTTGAAGTATTCTGCAGAAGTGTGTAAATCTTTATAATTAAGTTTTCTTATCATTTAATGTCTACACAAGGTGATCTTCAGTTGCATTCCAAACGTTCTCTCTCTTGATACTTATTTCAAGTCATTGGGAGGGTTGTCTTTTTTATTAAATTAAAATACTTGATTGTGGATTCTGTTTGCCAATCAATTCCTGTTTTGAGATGAATTCTGTTGGTAAATTCAGGCAGAAGAGCAGATTCGGAATAGTGTGATGCTTGATGTGCTTTATGTTCATCAAGTTCATCCCTTGTCCCTGCTTATATTCCATTATTACCAGATGTACTATCAATTGCCTCCTCATAAACGACATTGTTGGGCGATAGATACATATGCTAGGTAAGTTTTGTTCTTTCCATAGATTGACAAGTAAGTGCATCACACAAAGTTTACAAATTTTGTAAGATCTCTGCTATTTTATTTGACATTCTACAGTGGTGGGATGAATGGATATATTTGGCTATGCGAACGAAATGAGCTCAGAAATGTGATAGTCTCTCCTGTCAGTGGTTTGCCAGATGTTGAGTATAATCAAGTCCTGTAGGTCTAAATCCACCTAGCTGTCTGAATGAAGTCAAACCTTCTTGGTATTTGATGTTTTTAGTTATTGCTTGACAGGAATGTTACGTATCTCAATCCACAAATCCATAAACATATAACTGAACCTCCTAAGGGAGTTGTCATACCGTCGAAGGTAAACATGATCATGGGTTTTCTTTATAATTTGAATTTTTATTAACATTCTTACGAAGCTCTTTATAATTGATTTTTTCAAGTTTTGTCTAGAAAAAAAATACATAAATTACGTTTATGCTGTGCGTTTCTTGTTCTGTGAAAACAGAAAAAGAAGTATTGCTTGTAAAATCCTGGTTGATCATGGCTATTACTTATCAGATATACTTTTTTTAACTTGAAATTATTTTTAGTGCAGCAGACAGTTTTTTAAGGATATGTGCTTCTTTATTTGATTTGTGCATATGAAATTTGTATTTCTGCAATTGCATAAGCTTTCCTAACAAATCAAGATTTAGTTATTTATACGTTTTATCATATATTTATTTACATTTCAGGTTCTTAAACCAATAGATATTAAACCCTTCCCAACCTTATGGCATGAAGATCTAGGTTCCAGGCGCCAGCATGGCAGAGACAGGTGAGATAAATAGGAATTCCTAAATCATCCATTTTTGCTAATTACATGGGTAATCTTAGCTTTAAAATTAGACCATGTTTAATTTGTAAATCTGTCGCACACTATTTGTTACGAAAAAGGACAACTATTTTGTTTAGAATATTTAATGTCAATTTTAGTTCATTCAGGTCAATCTGTATGTTGCGCGAGTTGATTTTAAACTTGCTCAGTACTTTCCCTGCATTTCTGAGATTGAGTTTCAACGATTTTCTTGTTTGGGATAAAGATCTTGTTTCAATGCTGTCAGTCTAGTTATAACCTTTAATCTCAATTTCTACCAAGAACATCTTTCCATAAAAATTGCTCGTGAAAGGAAGTTAATATTTGGCATCTAGGAATGACGACTAATACAACCGATATGCATAATCTTAATGTGAATGATTTAAAAGCTTCCTTGGTATAGTCTATTCAATGATTGGCTATTCTGATAGTAGGATTAAAACTGTTTTCATTACTAATCCAACTCCTGGAAAATCAGCATCTTTCCTCTTTTTTCTTTTTTGTTACAGGGCTCGAACACCAGGTGCAATTAGTGGATCGGTTTTGGGAGAAGCGGCTCATCGGCTCGTAAAAAATACACTCAATACCAAATCAAATGACTCATATGGGTGGTCCGAGCCATCCTATTTCCGCAATGGTCAAGGAAATAATCAGTTTAATAAGTCCAGACCGGCCGGACCTTCCGGATATGAAAGGGGATTCAGCGAAGATCCACACTACTATAATGGAAACTACAACAACATTCAAGGCTCAATGGCTAGACCTAGGTTTCCCCACTTCCCCACTGGTCCACAAGGTGATGGGAGAAACTATAGAGCAAATGATAAAACACAATACCGAGAGCAGTACCCGAAACTCAATTCTGGATTATCTGCTTTGTCGATTGAAGACAACCCAAGATCGTCAAGCCAATCTTCATTTCCGACCCCTCGAAGGCCGCCATCTGTACAGTTTCCGAGAGTGAGTAATGCTGGAAGTTCAACAAATTCAGACAACCTTTTTGGGCAAACCACTAGTGTTCTTCCCTCGCCACCGCACAAATGGATCAACAAAGCTTCGGTTGTCAATGGAATGTATATTAGACCGCAAGAAAACTCGCCGAGGGGTGGGCCCAGCAATGAAAAGCAAATGAAGCTTGTTCATCTAGACCGGGCACGAGTTGCAAGGGGCGAATCAGAATGGGGAAACCGGCAGTAGGTTGTGTTTCTATGACTTAAATCTTATCGAATTGCTTCAAGGGATCCACGTGAGAAGTAATTTCTCTACATTAAGCTTTTCTGTTTCTTACCAGGCTAGACATGTGAAAGCTTCTACTTTGAGCCATAAGCAAGAAGGGCTTTATTCTTCGGCTCAGGCTGTAATGCGCAGACCAGATCAACTGAGATGACTCGGGAATGTGCGGAAATTCGTAGAAAATCAAGCTCGAGAAGTAATGGAGGTTCGGGTTTATCTCCAATCTTGTCATTTTAGACTTTTAGTGATCTGTCAGGACATAAATAGAGAGTATTCTTATCTACTACTTTATCATTAGGAATGGAATCAATCAAAAGAAATTATTGATTTGGGTTGAAATGCAGATTCTTCTTCTTTCGTACTCATCTTCCTCAGCTTTTAATGCATCTAGTTTATCGATATTCTGCAGGTTTTACTCTGCAAAAATGATGATCTTAGTGTTTCTTATCTCTTCTAGCAATCACATATCAGCAACTCATAATAGCTTGAATTGAAAAGCTTAGAAATCATGGACGAATTGAGTTGAAAATTTATCAAATTCATCGGATTGTTTAGATGCTTCCGTCTCAACACCACGATTGTGAAGAGAATTCAATTCCAAATTGTAGTTTCATAGTAAATAAAGAGCAAAGTGTGTGCAGGATCTCAAAGATGAGAAGCTGGATCATACCATAAAATGGCTGCAATCACAGCACCATCAACTATGACAAACCACGGCACCAATCTCTCTCTCTCTCTCTCTCTCTCTCTCTCTCTCTAGATATATATATATGTATACATGTATCAATATACGTGTGTGTGAAATCTCAAATATAAGCTCAGAAAGCCACTTCTCCCGGTCATGGTGTTAGCTTAAAGAACACTGAAGTTGAAGAACGAAGAGCAAAACCAGATGAATCATTGCAAGAAGTAGCCAGACAAGAACAAAGCAAAGAAAAACAATAAACTCCCATAAATAAGCAAAGCCTTCTGACCAGAAGTAAGAGCATTTCCTCCCAATCCATACTGCTGATTTTGAGCAAACCCTGCGATTTCCACGCTCTTACTCACAAAAAAACTCTTCGCCGCCCCACAAGTTGGACATCTCCAATCTTCTGGGAGCTTCTCAAATGGCAATCCAGGAGGAATCGGATATGACGAGTCACCCACTGCTTCGTCGAACTTATGACCACAAGATCTGCACTCGTAGATTCCAGTGTTCAGTACGGCAAATTTCTCCTCCAATCTTCGCTTATCGAAGTTTTCTGGCTCTAGAGGAGCTGAATCGGATTGGTCCGAAGTGGGTTTATCCTCTTTCGAAACATCAGTGGAGTAGAATGTGAATTGTGGTCTAAAACCTCTCTGGGTGACGGGATTTGGTGAAATTTTCGAAATCAGAGGTGGGTTAGGCAAGAGGATTCTGGGTTTTGGAGGAACAGGGTGGGACAGTGATGGGGAGGGATGAAAAGAGAAAGTGGGTCTCACAGTTGAACAAGCCATTCTCTCTCTAGAAACGCAGAAAAATGGAAGAATCGACGGAATTTGTGTCACATACGAGTGGTTTTGAGATGGGTCCGTGGTGGTTTTGAGATTTGAGAGGAAGGAGATTCAAAATAGTCGTGAAATTCCGAATGGCATATACTGATTCTGAGAAGACATGGATAAGGTGGGGAAGTTTTTAGGATCATCCTGAGTTCTTTTTGGTCATCACTTAATGGGTTGCTCTTCTAACTCTTTAGGATTTTTGTAAAATAGAGATGGAAAAGGCCCCAATTGAAATAATTAAATGGATAAAATATTTTAAAAACACTGAATTCTGAACAAATATATTAAAAAAATTTCAAAATTTGAGCCCCTAGCCCGGAGACGCATAAGGGTGGGGGTTGAAGCCCGTGCGGGTTCACCTCAGTAGTCGAGGGATGATAGATCTGGTAACAAGTACCGAAGTTCGAATTTTGCGCTGCCCTAATGTGAGAGTTATTATTACTCTCAATGTTATGGTAGTTCTTTGGGGCATCAAGAAGAAAGTCTCTCATCTCTGGACTGCTGAATCACCATAACTTACCCCCCAGCCTATCGGGCCAGGGTGTGACTTGTGAGGGTCTATGGAGCGAGAGATTTCGTCTTTTGGTAACAAGGGTGGAAGTTGAACCCCAATCGAGGTCCCTGCTCATGAGCAGGGGCCATGCCGGAATGGTCAACCCCCCACAACGAGGGGTAAGCCTCTCGCTCCTGACGCGAAGGGCCTCGACGGGGAGTCAACCTTCGTCAAGTCCCCCATGTCATCAGTGGGAGTGAATCCGGGAGGTTGACCCAAAACAATCACAGCGTTCAAATTCCGTCGTCGGTCCCAAGATGCCCTACCACACCAGTTCCGACAACGCTCGAATTCCGTCATCGGTTTAGTTTGTGGCTAATGTGGCCTAGATGAGAACGTCATCGAATGTCATTCCTATAATTTATTTTTATGTCAACTGATAAATTTATTTTTATGTTAATTTAATTTAATTTTACTTCAACTGATTTCTAGTGCCCAATCATCTCATATATACCTGACCCAAAAATATCAAATCATTTATTATCTGACTCCGTCATTAGATTTCAACACAGAAATTTGTTAAACACTTGCCAAAGCTAATGCAAAGTTCTACGATTCAACGATTGAACAATGTGATGAGCAGAATACCCACAATGATTCTTAATGCAGAAGAACAGTGCAAAATGGTTCAAGAAATTTTACAGCATTTTCACCATGAAAGAAGATTTTCATATACAAATTTGGTAATGATCAAGTAATATAGAACAAGAAGTAAGAATTTATCATCCCCACTAAAAAATAAGACTTTCTCAAATCCCAGAGGAGATTCATCCACAGATCAGAAACTTTTGGATTCAAAAATCCAATCCCCAAAAGAATGACCATTATACAACAGAAGAAAAACATTCAACATGAACCAGCTTCTCCAGTTGTAAACTAGCATACTTTGGTAATTTATCAAGCATATTCCCTGTCCTAAAATACAGAGGATATTGGATTTTAACAGAAGAATACAACATGAGAAACGAAAAAAAAAACAAAGAATCTGTTTTGGTAGATGTGGTATTGAATTAACACAATTTGAACCAAACAAGATAAAACACGCATAAACAAATCAAATCAAACCCCAATTCCAGAACATGAACATGGATATCTATGAAGGACAAGAATGGTTATCATAATGGCAATATGAGTAGCAAATGATAACTTAGCTGCATGAATTTAATGTTATAAATATTCATTCAAACCATTGTTTCAAACTACTACCTAAACACATGTAACGGGGAGTATAAACATATGAACATGCTTAATCCATAGTTCAGAGACTAAATAATTCTTATTGGGTCAAATCAATAAAAAAGGTAAAATTAAGGACATATTTCTAGTTCTAGCTGCACTATAACAAACTTTTAGAAGGAAAATGTCAATAACTTACAGCAGATTTCTTATTTATCGCTTTCTTGCATCGCCATCCCTCAATCTCAACTCTGCCAATGTAGTCTTAATTTGATCCTGAACTAACTCCAGCCTCTTTGAATAGACCTCCAGCTCTAGTATCTGCTGCTTCCTCCATCTCTCATCTTGGATATCTCCATTTCTCGACGCCCCACCAAAGCTCAATGGCATTGAATTCAATGCCAATCCACCAAAACTTCTTATCCCGCAGTTGCCAGCCATAGTGCTATTCAACAACTCCTTCAACAATGGCGATAAGCAACTCCTCATGGTCTCTTCGATCAACCCTGAAATGTTACTCATATTGTCATTATGACAACCAGTCTTGTACTTCTTAAGACTCTCATATGTTGGGGGTCTGGATCGTTTCCGTAATTTCAATGGGTTTGGGGTTCTTTTCTCCCCACTGTTTCCCACTATTTCTTCATCTTTGATCACGATACTAGTGGAAAGAAAATTGGGATCATCGTCGTCTAAAGTGTTATCTACACCTGTTAGAACACTGTTACTCCAGATCTTGCGGGAGATTTCGAAGGCCGCGTGATCGTGGGGGGTTTTGAAATTGAAGTCTTTTCCCAAGCTAATCTTTTCCATAACGTTACGGTACTTCTTCTTCAACCTCCGTAGCTTCTCCACCAGTTGATTTTTGTTGAAGTCTAACTGAATCTTCGACTTGATCTGGTTGTAGAACAAAGCAGTATCATATTGATGATGATGAGAACTACCTCGATGCAAGGTATAATCAAGGAACCCTTGCAAGAGACCGATCTCATCCTCATCAGTCCACAGTCTCTGAAAGAGCCTCCGAGCTTCATCCATCGGTTTCTTCTCCTCCTCCACATTCAAAGGCTCGGTAACAGAACTCTCAAACCTCTGACGCTGAGAATTAGTGCTCGAAACATCGACGTTCAAGACTGCGGTGGTCGGTGGATCCCCGTTAGGCACAGAATTAACCAAAATCGGACCTTTGACGGACACCGAAACCGAACTTTCCGCACCCGTAGCCACACCACAAAAGGAAGTCGATGGAGAGGCTGAATTAACATCACCGTTCATTTCTTCCTCTTCGTCGTCGTCATCTTCGTCATCGTCAATTGACTCCTCGTCGTCGTCGAGTTCTTCGTCGGGGAAAACGGTGTCCTCCTGCTCGGAAGCCATGAGAGAGAGGGGATCAAAGTCAATGGAATTAGCGAGAGAAAGGGCGAGAGATTGGTTCAGAACAGAGATCGTTAGGTTTGGGTGGGAGAGAGAGAGAGAGAGAGAGCGTTAGTTCACGAGGATTCGACTTTGACCTGGAAACCAAACGTAATGGTGCATGCTTCGGTTTGGTTCAGTTTGTAATAATATTATTGAACCAAACCAATTTTGAACCAATATTAAATTCGAACTAAAATCAAAACTAAATCCCATTTGGTTGCGTTGGGAGATTGGCAATGTCGAACCAAACCACGACTGCAGTCTAGATCAGAACCAGAAGTTTTGGTCCGATCAAGGATGTCTTTTTCCCCGGTTGGTTTCGATTCTAATTTTTAAGAAAACGTGTTCCATGGTTCAATTTCAAATTTTTAAAATAAACAAAATCATAAAATTAGANTATTAAATTCGAACTAAAATCAAAACTAAATCCCATTTGGTTGCGTTGGGAGATTGGCAATGTCGAACCAAACCACGACTGCAGTCTAGATCAGAACCAGAAGTTTTGGTCCGATCAAGGATGTCTTTTTCCCCGGTTGGTTTCGATTCTAATTTTTAAGAAAACGTGTTCCATGGTTCAATTTCAAATTTTTAAAATAAAAAAAATCATAAAATTAGAACTAGATCAAAAAATTACCCCAATCAGAATAAACCAACATAAATTCAATAACTGATTTCAAATTGGATCGCATCACAGAATTTGATTCAATTAAAACCCACCGTATTTCCCAGCTCGATCCAATCCGTTGGTAGAACCCAAATTCCCATTCTTGTTCAAGAATGAAACCGGATCAGACTACAACAATTTTGTCCCTACATTTTAGTTTTTGATTGCTGCATAGACTATTTCTTAGAAGTATAGATTATAGATGCACGCTTGGACATAAAATATATATAAATTCGTTGAAGAAGAACAAGTCAACCTTGTACTAAGAATGCCTAATTGCCTAGTTTTAATAATATTAGCGAATAATTAATCACAAATAGGATATTAATTCAAGGCTTTGACACTATCTTAGAAGTTGATGTTTGGTCTTTTGTGTAATTCTATGATGTGATCAATGATCCTATGTTTTTTCAAGTTTATAGTTAGTAAACTGATTTAAAATAGATTTTATAGATCCACAAGACATGGTTCCGGGTTCCGGGTTCCGGTACTAATACAATTAAAATTAAAACACATAAACAAAAATTTAAGATCATGATGCAAATTAATTGCTACCAATGTCAAATTTGTCATCATTAAGGACTGTTTTTATAAAATTGATCAGTCTCCAAAAACCAATCTTAATTAAGGCAAAACAGCTTTGTCGAAAAATTACCTAATAAAAATGAGTAAAAAACAACTGTTGATGAAGGAAGATGGGGCGATGAGACTTTGGATGAGCGAAATCCGGGAAACTCATTTCTTCTTTCCACCCTTGGCAGCTTCTGAAGCCTTGGTCTGAAAAAGAAAGCGAGAATCAAAACAAGAATGAAGTTAAACATCGGTTTTTTTATTTGCAAGAGACGGTAAAAAATTCCTGAAATTTTATCATACTTTCTTCACTCCACGGATCTTCTTGGCCCTGTTCTTTCTTTCCTTCATTTGTTTTCTTGATTTCTCTACCTTAGTAGCAAGTCCATTCTGTCACATGAAAACAAACTTAATATGAGGTCATTAAGATTATTCAGCTCATCTATGATTCTTTGATTCGTATCAAAACTGAGGAGGTCATTGAATTCAACAAATGCTCAACCAACATTAAATATCACCAAAGAGGTTTAAAATGGAGTAAAGCCAACTTCTAAGTGAAATACACATATTCGGCAGCTACAACCTCAGCAAAGTCTAAAAACAACCAAAACACTTTTTATGTGATTACAGATTGAAACTGAATTTACCCTGATAAGCCTGTATTTAGGTTCAAATTTCTTGGCATTCTCCACTGTGTCATAAATCAATCCAAAGCCCGTTGATTTGCCACCTCCAAAGTGAGTACGGAACTTGAAAACAAAGATAGAACTTGTGTCCTTGACGTCATACATTCTACCAAGCTTTTCCTTTAGCTCCGACTTCATATGAATAAACAAGACAAGGCAATAAGGACACAAATAATTCAAGCTAGGAAAATCTATAATGCTGCTACTGTGCAGAAAATTTTCACCATGGGGGAATCCCATCATGCAACAGTTAAGAAGACAAACTATTAGACTTGTAAACTGGAAAATTAAATGCATTAGGGCACATTATTCCTAGATCAATAATATTCTCCCTAAAATTGGATCCAGACTTAAGAGGTGACCTGTAATCTCAACAATTATTGACCTAGAAATAATGAGACAAAAGAGGCAACAAGGGACTATAACAGTAGAAAATGGAACAAAAATTACCTTTGAGACATTTGGTCTTCCCGGGTGGAGAACGTCGATGACCTAAGTAACGACACAAAAACAAAAACAAAAACAAATCCAAGTAAAAAAGAATATTAAGACACAAAAAGTAGGAGCAACATAAGATTATCAGAATTTTTTCACATCTTGCAGTCTCCCAAACTAATATACAACGGCGACATAGTATAAGCAAAGTTCCAACATATTTATAAGTTTATCACAAATAAAAGCCAAATTTCCACCACGACCTATCCAGATCCACAAACAAAACCCTTTCACGGATGGAGACACGAATGGAACAAAAATAAATTTAAAACTTACAAATTGCTTCCTAGAAAGAAGCCTATTGGTCATAAACTTCCTGGTGCGAATGGTAACTGCCTTGTCCGCCATGTTGAAGAGAAGAAAACTCCGGAGGCCGTAAAACGAGAGCCTAAACCTGATGGGGAGGCAGTGGCAACACTGGAAAAACCCTAGAAAAGTAAATTAGGTTTATTTATACCTTATCAGCCATGTGAAAAGGGCTTCGTATTGGGCCTGAAATATTAACTCATTAAAAAATAAACAAGTTGATTAATTATTAATCATGTTAATTTTAAACATTATAATAATCACGTAATAATTTACTATTTAAGATGCTATTAATTTATAAAAAATGAAATTTAAATTTCTTTTATATTATTTAATTAATGCAATAAATATTATAAATAATTTAACTTTAAATTAAAATTAAAATAGTAAATTAATTTTGAAATAAACTCGATGAATGGAAAAAAAATTACCCTAAATAATATTAAATTCTGGCCTTCCGGAACTTGAATTGAGTTGAAAACGAGAACAATAATAGAAACATTCCAGGACAGGGATGTCCTTATCCCGGATAAGACTAAACTTGGAGGATCTTCATTTGGAGATAGACGAGACGAGACGAGACGCAAGGCTCTCGTCTTCCATCTTCAAAGAAAAATCTTGTCTCCAAAATTCCACCATTTCCACAATTCCACCTTCTGAAAATCTTCTCCTCTCCACCTAGAATTATCTTGTTGATGGCGTCTATGTCATTGTTAGGATCATCGCCAATCAAATGGAAACAATCCTTGCCAATTCATTCTTATCCTCTCCGTTTACTTCCTTCAAGTACCTGTTTCATCGACAGAAATCGCAGAACGAGTAGTCTTCGAGGTTTCAGGATTAGTAATCTAAGCGTCAAAAGCTTAGCGAAGAACTGCGTGGCGAAGTTAGGAGTGGAAAAGCTTGGTGCGCAAGATAATGAGAAGAAGCGAAATACGTTTGAGATTTTGTCTGTTTCGATTTTGAACGTCCTGAAAGCGCTTAGAAAACCGGCTGTTGTTTTGTTTTTGATGGGGTTACTATTGATGTTCGATCCTCATTCGGCATTGGCTGCGTCGGGCGGAAGGATGGGCGGAAAGTCGTTTTCATCTCGCTCTTCTTCATCATCTGATAGAAGTTACTCTGTGCCTAGATCATCAGGCCGGGGGTTTTCTTATTCGGCTCCCTATTACGCGCCCTCGCCTTTTGGATTCGGGGGTGGTGGAATTTATGTAGGTCCGGCAGTTGGAGTTGGTGCTGGATCAAGTTTGTTTTTCATTTTGGCTGGTTTTGCCGCGTTTGTTCTTGTTTCGGGGTTTCTTTCCGATCGATCCGAGGATGGTGTTCTTACTGCTACCGAGAAAACTAGCGTCCTTAAACTCCAGGTACCCTTGATAATGTAATTTGGTTAATTAAGTAAAAATGAAAACTGATTTCTTGATTACCTGGTTAGTTCTTATTGTAAAGTGGAAGTAATTTCAAAGGTTCAAACACAAGATTTATATGATAAAACATGCTACATGAGTCAAAACTTGATTAATGAGAGCTAATTGAGTTCAACATATTTTGTTTTTGTAACTTTGAAGTCTTGAGTTGTTTAGCTTGGAAAATCTGTCCACGATACTAATCCCAGAATTGACAAGTTGGTGTAGCTTAAGCTCCTCTAAGTCGACTATCGATATCTCAAATTATCTAGAGTTTATACTTTTTGTTCCAAGTTTAAGTTTCATCATAGAGCTCGTAAGCATGTTGGCTGGCTATAGTTTTAAAACAAAATGTGATTGTTAAACCTTGAATGACTTGTTAGTGACAGACCCACAAAACATATTTCAATGGTCAATGTGTTGTATATAACAACTTAATGCTCAATATATCCCGTAGATAGCTGAGTTAGTCAATTACAGCACAATATACCAAAGAATATATTTTTTCTGGCCGCCTATAGTTTTAGTATCCCAAGTTTCCTTTTATGAATTATCAGTTTGTGATGCGATTGAGGAGAACATGACTGACCAATTCTATGAAAAACACTATAGTAGAAAGGGATATTAGTGGCTACGTGTCTATGTGATTGGTAATGGAGTAGTTGCTGGGTAATGGGGTAGTTGCTGGTTAATTGGGTAATGGGGTAGTTATATGTAATTTCCTTCGTTAGGTTGACTGGCTATATGTAATTTTTTTTCACGCATCAGTTTGGTGTCACATTATCTGGAATATCATCGTGTGAAACTATTGTAAAGTTCAGGAATATTGGTATACTAATTGTCCACTGATTTGATTTTTTCCTTCATTAGGTTGGCTTATTGGGCATGGCACGTGCACTTCAAATGGATCTTAATCGAATTGCCACTACTGCTGATACATCAACTCCTCAGGGATTGAGCTATGTTTTAACTGGTGCGGTTTTCAACTCTGTCAATGATATAATTATGATTTTCAAAATTCTTAGATTTCACCGGCTAAAGTTATGCCATTTATGCTTTAATAAAATGTCCCTGTCAATCTTTTCCATCTATCAATTAGAAAATCCTTTTCATCCTCAAGTAGCAGTGATGATCACATTCGATAGATTTTTTTTATCAAATCACATGCCAGTTTTTCATTTTAGAAAATATATGATACCAAATTTATTTAACGTAATATTGTTTGGCATTCATCCTATTTCATTTCTATGGCCTTGATTTGCCTCCTGCTCACCTTTTTTCTCATGGTTGGTGTAAAACTGGATGAACTATATCTGTTTTTTTTCCTTCAAATTTAAGCATCTGTTTTGGTACTCTGATGCATTTCTTTTCAATTAACTTTGAATTGCAGAGACATTACTAGCCTTGCTTCGCCACCCAGATTACTGCATCTCAGGATATTCATCTGTGAGTCAATCATTTCCTTTTAGAACAACCAGTTGGTTAACTGCAGGAACAGAACCTGATAAAGTTTCAACTAATATTTTCCTTTTGGCTGAACTTGGAATCAATCCTTTTGGTCAATTTTGACTGAGAGTATAAGGATATTGTTTTTTTCTTTTAAAATATTAGGTGGATCTCAAACGAAGTATGGAAGAGGGAGAAAAGCGCTTCAATGAACTTTCAATTGAGGAGCGAGGGAAGTTTGATGAGGAGACACTTGTCAATGTAAACAGCTTGAAAAAGCAAAGTGCCTCAAGCCAAAGAAATAGTGGGTTCAGTAATGAATACATAGTGGTTAGTCAGCTAGCTCCTTAAAACTCCTCCATGTTCGTGCTCCATTTTTTCTTAGTTTATTTCAATATGGTCTGTGATATTATGATGCTTTGTTATGGCATAGACCTAGTCATCCTGTGGAAGTTTACATAGCTTTGATATCAAATGCCAAAATAAATCATCAATTTCAGTCCAATTATTAGCTACTTCCTTCTTTTCAGCAAATTTGACTGTATATGCTCAAGATTTTTTTGATCTTTCTATTCGAGTAAAGTCTTTGCATCCCGCAAACCATCTCCAGTTTGTGAACTGTTTATAGGAAACAATTTATCTACACGTGTTTTCAAAAGCTGTTTTAAGTGGTCATTTAGAAAAATAATGTTATAAAAAACTATAATCTAGAATTCCCCTTTTTCTTTTCTTTAAAGGTTAAAAGTAAAGGATCCTGTTTCCAGTTTAGTGCCTTAAAACACCACTTTCTTAGTACATCCCTTAAACATGTTATCCTCTTTTTTATGTGCCCTTTTTGTTAAATTTACATTTTCAATATCTCAAATTTCAGATCACAATACTGGTGGCTGCCGAGGGAGTGCACAAGGTCCCAACTATCAATGGCAGCCAGGACTTAAAGGAAGCCTTGCAAAAGCTTGCTTCTATACCGTCCAGCAAAATATTAGTAAGACATCGATGGTATTATCATCAAAACCTTTATTTTCTCAAATCTTTCATATCTAATATTGTCTTTCGAATCATGCCTGCAGGCTGTGGAGGTTTTATGGACGCCTCAGAATGAGAACGACACGTTATCTGAGAGAGAACTTCTAGAAGATTACCCACTTCTTAGACCTTTGTAGAGCGTTTCAAATTCGGTAAGTCGTGCTCATCCAATCTGAGATATAAAAACTGAAGCTGTGAATACATATAGTAATCTAGAACTAGAATGAGGGATTTGTTTTCTTACTAAATAGTTCAGTGTCTGAAATTTGACCATAGCTAAATATTAAGAGGTTCTGTCTATTTCATCAAGGTTATTTTACTTTGTAGCTACTACTATTCTAGCATATATACGAAGTCAAAAAGTCTGCTTTGTATATTGGTTGACTGTTGATTAAATATAAAAGTACACGTTTTACATCGTGTAAATTGCATTTGATGAATAATTCGGGTCGTTTTGTTGTTTCATTCTTTAATTTGGACTCCTATATGCATCGTTTTATGGTTTAATTGCCTCTGCATGTTGAGTTCATCATGTTTTTAATTTTGTACTTACGAAAGCGATAATTATTGGATCAAAACTAACCTGAGCTGAAAATCAAGTGGACTGTCTAAATTTGTGTTCTTACTTTGCTTGGAGTGATAGTTGCAATTTTTGCCTGGCTATGGAAAATGCTGCATTTATCTTCTTAGCATATCTTCTGACATGTTAATCATGCGATAATTATTATAATATAAATATTTTAATTGTATTTTAATTCGACCAATCATAACTTAACACGTTAAAATGTAAGTTAAGATGGTAAAATTAACATTACGCATAGAGAATTGTAGATCATTAGATTCATGTATGATTTGACTTTTGATTTTGGTCATCTTGCCTTTATGTCTCTTAATTTTTCGATTGATAGGTGCCCTTTAATTTCATAATCTAATCTTCGATGTCATTTTAACAATTTTTGAAATGATTGTTTTTAATTACTGATAAATCATAGCTTATTGGATCGTCAATGTCTCACGTACCTTTAAAACCACATTGTCTTTATCGGGAAGTTTTTGTATTCTCGGGAAAATGGGTATCGCCATGTAAGATGAAACAAAATTACATATAATACCACGTACACTCGCTTAAATTTTACAATATTTTAAACACTAGTGGGTGCAATTAAATTAATTATTTGAACCAATAATTGTCGTTTGCTGTATTTTAAAAACTTTGTTTCATTGTAATAGGTTTTCTCGTAGTTTTTAAATGTATTTTTTTTTGTGTCTAGTGTAGATTTGCTCGTGCAGTGTAATCACATAATTGAATCAATTTAAATATATTTAATAAATATAAATAATTATTTATTATTTAAATTGATCTAACTATACAGTGACATGTTAAAAAATATGACAAAAAAGTATGATAATTTACGCCGACTCTTTTTTTTGTTGAAATTTGGTCTTATTCGTATAGATTATCAATTGAACGAGAATCAGTATTATTTGAAAATTATAATTTGTTGTGTCAAGAAAAAATTGGTATAGGTAAAATTACGAGAGATTGACACATACACGGATAGAATAGCCAAGACCACACAACCAGGAGCATCATCCATGCCAAGAACAGTCCACAAATTCAAACTTTTTCAGGACTAAAATCTAAGTCAAATCCACAAATCAAACTAATCACACCCAAATTTCAAAATTTTCACATTTCAACCTCTCCAAGCATACAGTAACAAAGAAAATCCACCATTATACCCACTGAATCTAGTGGAAGAAGAACACGAACTCCTCCCCCCATCACTACCCTCCTCCGCCCACTGCAGAATGCTCGAACTCGACGGCGCCGGCGACAATGCCGGAATCACCATCGCCTGCATTGTCGTCCCCGGAGCACCCATTGACGTCGAGCTTTTCTTCATCAATTTCTTCTCCGACCCCACCACTTCCGGCCAAACCCCACCTTCACCCACCTGAAAAACAAAAACTCCACATCCACTGCCGTTAGATCCGCCGTTGGATCCGCCGTTGTCGCTAACCCAATTGAACACATCCCAAAAGAACTCAACTTCGATTCCACCGATGAATATTCGTTCATTTCCCCTGAATTTCCAGGCCAGTCTTTTCACAACGAGGCAAAGCTTTTCATCGACTTTCACTTTGAGATTTCCCCCACTGCAATCTACCTCAATTTCATGTTTGCATCCCATGAATTGAACTCTGGATTTGTAATTCCTGCGTCCAAACACGTGCTCTCTCCTTGACAACAAAGCCGGCTCAGTGAGTTGAGGGCGAGTTACGATCACCTCAAACTTTCTAGCCAGCTCAGTCTCATCCAAAAGATCACCAAGAAATAACACGAGCTTGGAATCACATGAAATGGCAATGAAGAAGGATGAATCAGGCTGAGCTGAGTTATGAGGAAATTTAGCTCTGGAAAAGTCATAGTGAAGCTTGATTTTCCGGCATTGGCGATTTGTGAGATAGATGGATTTGGAGCTTTGCCTAGGTCTGAACAGAGAGAAAGATGAAGGGTAGAGAGAGAAAGTAATGGAGAAAGAGTCTGCAGAATAAATGGCAAGGGAGTGAGAGGAGAGGGATTTGGACCAGGTTAGAGTGAGATATGAAGGAGAGCTTCCAAGGCAAGCCTGGTAAGTGCAGGCTACAAGACTCTGTGGCACTTGGGAACTGCTTGAGCCTGTGTTTGGTTGGCTGAAACATGTTGGGATCACCATGCCAATCTAGAGAGAGAAAGAAAGAGAGATCAGAGATGACAATTTGAGTTCTGAAGTTGGATTTAAAAGAGGAGGTTTTAAGGAAATTAGCACGAGACTATTTGGGTTTTGGACTGTCTGGTAAGGACTAAGGACAGACGACCAATTTTTTAAGATAAAAGTGCATGAATAATGCAAAATTATGAGTAATACTAGGTTTATTTTCTTAACATATTCTTTTAACTTACTTTTTGCTACGTGACCAATCAAAATTCGACACGTCAGAAAGTAAGTTAAAATTATATGATAAGAATGTAAACTTAGCACTGCTTAGAAAATATTAGATAAAATTCTGAGAAAATATGCTTAAAATTTAAAGACAATCCTTGAACAAAGTTGAAAACAACCAATACCAATCAACATGCAATGTTTTTATCTCATCAAACAAACAAATAATGCAAATACCAATCTTGAATAATCAGCCTTTGAAAACGACCAAGTTAAACACCTATAATGATAAAAAGGCCAGTTGGCCATGGCTACAAAAAAATACAGTTCATTTTAGGTGGTTTCCTTGATTTGCGCCTGTAAAGAGATGCCTAAATTTTCCTCTTGTTCAAGTGAGCTGTGCTGCACTGTGAGTTCTAAGTCACAGCTACAGTTGTCTTTCCTTAGTTTACTATTATAATAATGGAGAATCCTTTTGTATATATGCATAGCTAGCTTCCTTTTGCCACCTTAAAAGAAGGGTTAAAGACTTTAAAAAAGGAGTATGTTCAAATTATTTTAGTATGAACCTCAACTACTTTCGTAATTGTTTTTTGGTCTGTTTAAGTCATCAAACGGCTCCCGCCCTTCCATCTAAGAACTTTTCAAGAGCCTTGATAGTTTTTCTTCTTCCCCTAACTCTAGGTTTTGGTCCTTTTTTTGCTCACCAGAAAGAACCCCCTTCCGGTTCAAAATTCTCAAGACCTACAGTTCGTGGTCCGGTCAATTGAACCGTAAAATACGATCGATTCCGATTCCAGAACCATAGAATTAAACCTCACCCACCCACACCTAAATATCTAAAGATGTTAGCAAAATGTGTTTATAATATACAACTAATTCAAACAGTTGACAATTTGACATATTGTTTCTATTTTCTCTTTCCATTTTTCATGAGAGCTTTGCTAATATTCTTCTCTACCCAGTTTCTTTTTGTTTTTGTCTTCTCCTTTTTTGGCGAGTTTCTAGTCTAGCCTGTTATCCAAAACTGAACCACCAATCAATCTAAACTTGTTAGTATGTGGGGCTGGTCCTTTTTTTGGAATTTGGTGAATTGTTGTACACGTACTCTATGCTTTAATTCTTCGGCTGTTTTCTACAATTATGATGCCTTTCTTAATCAAAAGACGGACAGCTTCACATTTCTATCTCTTATGCTATTAAAAATATTGAAAAGGTTTCTCTTTTTCAATGCAAGAAACAAACTTCGTATTAAGAGATTAAAAACATAACAGCCATGGTCAAGCTCTATTGCTTATACATTCTTTTACATTAAAAGAAATCGACTTTGGCTCTAGAGTTCCAACCATTTTTGCCTATTATGAATGATGGTTCGAAACAAATTCAGCTCTAAAAATAAATCCAAGTAGCTTTATGCAAAACCCATTCAGTTTTACTTTGACCATTTCAATAATTCAAAAACATTGCATGTTACCGGCTGGAAGATTCACCGTTGACAGCCTGAGAATCAACAATAAGAGCTCCCCATGGTGATAGTATTTCCACCTAGAAAACGGAAAGAGATGTTAGAAGCATCTACTTTGACCAATCCCACTTGGGTAGGAGGTAAGAACATTTTATTAAGAACTAGATAATATTGTAAAAGTCAAAAGTTAAGGATGGTCCAGAGGAGTTCCCTATAGAGATTGAAGAAATTATGGCAAAAGAGAAGAAAGCAATTAGTATATTACATTAGGATTCAATAATTATTTACATAGGCCAATAATGAATGCATAAACAAAAAACTTAAAAATTAAATAAAAAGGTTAACTAAATAATCATTTGATGCTGCTGGATATCCTATCCTAGAGAGAGTAGGCTGCTCAGTTTCTTGTAATTGCAGAACTTGGTTTGAATATCTGACGAATTGCTTCAAGTGGAGAAGAATTCCAACTCTCGGAGTGTCTGATTATCTGCACAATTGTTAGATGATTATTTAGTTTCTTAAATAAAGAATTTTTTTCTTAAATTTCTCACTTTGTTCTTGTCGTCTAACTCGGACAGAGTTCTTCCACTGATACATATGAGAGGGCTCCAAGGGAGTTTAAGGAAGGTCCTGCTAGTTATGTGAAAGAAGTGAGAATACTTGGTTGATTGTTATATAGAATTTCAATGTCATTGTTTCTCATTTGGGATTTCTCTGCAAATTTAGAGTCGTTGGAAAGTGAGATTGATTATGTTTTTCTTTAATATTTACACTAGTCTTTTTATAATGTCCACGATAATTTTTTTCCCTAATATTACTATTTCTATTATCACACAAATAGAAAATAAATGTAGATCAAGTAAGAACCTTAGTGCCCATGTTGCCTCCACATAATCAGTTCCAGAAATAAAACCCTGTTTACACAATTGAACTTAAATGTTTAATAATTACAAAAGATGAATATTTCCTTAAAACTGTCCAGTGTATTCTCACCACGAAGAAAGAAAAACAGACTGCCAGTAAAATATCGTTTAACAAGACAATATCGCATGCAGATTCAACGAATAATACAAAACTTTTTGTGCTCCTAGATGGCACGTAAGTTAATTCATGACGAAAATTTTTAGCCAAGCTCAATGCTATCTAAATACGGTCAATAAATCAATAAAATTGATTGCCCTAACCACTCATGAAACCATGATCATACTAAAGAGAAAAAGCTAACAGCTTCGGAAGAAAGACGTAAACATAATACTAAAACAAACTTGGAAAAACAATATGATTTTGGTACATGTTAGATATTAAATTAGTCTAAAAAGTAGAAGCGTACCTTTTCAATATTTTGTAATTCAATTGATGGGGAGACAAAAGAAAAAGAACAAGCAATTTCAAATTGCGTGAATACAGTTCTTTCCCTGCACAACCGAGGACAAAGACAAAGACAGAGAATTGTGTTGTTGATAATATGACCAAATAAAATGTACTTTTTAGCCATGTTTGATAATACTACTCACAGCCCTTCAAAACCCATCTCAGTTAACAAAGCACATATAATTCATTTAATCTTTACCAGAAAAATTTACATCTCCCAGGATAATTTCTTTGAAAGCTAAACAGATTCATGTATCAATATTTGTTTGAATCAATTGATAACAAAGCATATCACTTGTTAAAATACACGAGGAACAAGATATTCTTGTATCTATGACGGACTTCAGACATGGCACTTCAAATGCTAAGATCAAATACCCCAACGATATGTCTGTTTTTACCTTGAAAACTGTTGTTGGATCTTCAAATATGCAGTCTTCAGCATATGCAGTAGATGTGTATCTCCCTATTTCAAATACAAAGAACGAAGATCCTTCATAATATGTGACAAAATTCCCCAAAAACACTACCCGACTGCCTTCTTTTTAATTTTTGATCATATATGAATTCAACAGTCAAGTTTTTCAATACCTCGTCTTTCTATTCCATTTTTTCATTAACTTGTGCAGAAACTCTACATCAAAATGAGTGTTTCGAAACTCAAATTAAAATCCATACCAGTAACAAAGTAAGCATCCTCATAGTCGGATTTTAGGATCCTTAGAACGTCATCAACACCTGAAACTAAAATCTCATCTTCCTGGCTCTCTTTAAACAAACCGGACCTTCAACACATTGATAAGGAAATCAAATCAACCTTGTTTATTATCAAGACTAATAATCATCAGAGCAGCATTTTGATTTCCAAATAAATATCGAGAGTAAATCTTAAACGATTTAAAATACAAATACATTATTCCAAAACCAGAAGTTCGCAACTAAATCAGAGCTTAAACTTATAAACACAAAGAAAACATTATCTTAAAAAGAAGGAAAAAAAAAACTCTTACCGGCAAAAAAAGAGAAGAGCCTCAAGAGCTACGCGACTTCATTCTCTTAAGAAACGCTGGAGTCTCTTTCATTAATCCACGATTAGGATTCTCCGGCGAGCTAGAGGAGCATCGGACGCGAAGCATTATCTGAAAATTTTGAACGGTCAGAAGCAGTCGGCGAAATGAAGAATTAGAAGCGAGAGCGGAAAGATGCTTGAAAGCAAATTCTCATTACTTTTTGGTGCTGAGCTACAAGAAGATGTAGAGTAAAACGAAGTCCCGCCATTTTCATGGGAGTAAAAGAGCTCAAGCAGTGCTTCTGCGAGATACAAATTATACGCGATGAAACGACCAGTTGTTCGACGTGTCGCCCTTTTACTTCACAATAATGTTTTTTTATCATATTAAAAATATGGTAATCTTCAATTTACAGCGGATAGTACATTCATTTTTTAAAATTATATTTTAAAATTTTAATTATATTAATTAAAAATATATTAAACTTTTATTTTTATCTATAAAAAAATAAAATATTAGCGTATGTTTAATTGACATATTTTAAATTTTGTTAATATGTATTTTTTATATTTTTTATTCTAATTTTTTTATTTTTTATATTTTATTGATAAAGTGTTGCTTAATAATTTTTTAAACTTCGAAGTGTTAAACAATAGTTTAAGAGTTTAAGATATCAGTTGCAAAATATTTCTAACTACGGGGTGTCCATTGATAGACATGGCATTCGAGCCGAATTTGTCGAGTCTAAACGAGCTAAGCTTGTCGAGTCTAAATGAGACTAATATTTTAGACCTTTATCTTATATATATGTATAAAGTCTTTTTATTTATTATAATATTGAAAATGTGACATATAAATTAATAATGTATTGTAAATATATTATTAGAATTTTAAATATAATAAAAAGATATTATTGTCATTAAAAAATTACTTAGAAAATATTTTTGATTGATTTATATCATATCATATTGACAAAAGATACACGCATATGCTTTTTCTAAGAATTTACTAGTTTAATAGTCATTGACAAAATTATTTTTAAATCAAGTTTTATTAAGCTGTGACTTTTAAAAAAATATAAAAAATTATAGAATATATATAAATTTTTTAGTGACGTGGAGTTTACTTAGGGTCGGCCGGAGAGTTTAGGACCCGCCGGCACCACCCGTATAAGGGTGAACAAAATTAGACTGAAATCGTAAATTAGATCGAAATTGTCTGTTTCAATTCGATATTAGTTCTAATTTAAAAAAAAAAACTATGATTTATGGACTGATGCTGGTTTTTAAGAGTAAAAAACCGTGAAACCGAAACCGGAACCGTGAAATAAAAAAGTTCAAAAATCGAGTAAAATTTAATTCAAATCTTAATAAAATTCGATATAAACCCACTAAATTACTTAAAGTTTGACTTAAATATAATAAAAAATATAATTTACTGTTATGTTTTAAATTTTTAAATATAAAATAAATCAAGTTAAAACTAAAACCGTAAATTTTAATTTTAATTTTATTTTATAATAAAATCGTATCGAACCGGTTTGTTCTCGATCTTATACTGGCATCAAGGCGGAGAGTTTGAGCTGGGACGCTGACTTCCCGTTCCTACCACGTGCCAAACACACTCTTTTTCCCGCTGGGACCCACCTCATCGCAATTAACGTGTGGCATGGTGTCTGTAGAGCCAAATTATAGGCATGTGTAATTTGGAGAAAGAAGCAGGGTATTACGGTCCTTTGCTCCTCGCGATTAAGGGTCACCGGTTAGTGGGCTCCACGTGTATGGTTCAATCGGTTCAAGAAATGCTAATATTTTAATTATTTTTAATATTTATAAAAAATATTACCATAAAATTCATTTAATATATATTTGTAATATCCTTCCTAAGACCCACATCTTTTCGAATTTAGACAATAAATAGTCTTCATAAAAAGTCCATCTATCAATACTAAAAAATCTATTGTATTTTTTAAAAAGGTAAAAAAACTATTTATAATAATATTTAGTTTAACTAACTAACAAATATTTAAAATATTCTCTCCTTAATTAAAAAAAGCACCATTTTCGTGGAGCTGTAAACACAATCTAGTCTGGGTGGAGTCCCCACACTAAAAATAGAACTGAAATCAAAATCAAAACTATGAGTCGCGATTCAAAATCAGGCTAAAATTGTATTTAAGAACACAAACATTCAATTATATTTTATTAATATATAGTTTAATAATTATTTGTTAACAAAAAAAAAAAGTAAGCTTGTTTGGTCCATGTTTTTTTTTTAATTTCCACTCTTAATCTTTTTTTATATTTTGAAAACAAATGTAGACCATCACTGCATCACATGTAGACGTTGACATTTATTCATTACTTTTGGCTTTTTAATGCTTGTATTTATAAGCCTTTTTAATTATTTTAATGTGGATAAACCTTACATTATAAAACAAATTACCCAAAAATAAGACTTGAATTCCCAAATAGACCCAAAATTGAGAAAATCAACCTTTCTCTTTACTCAAAAAGAGTTATATTTCAATTTACCAACTAAAATATTCACGTATTTATAATTGATACTTCGATTTTTACATAATTATAACGAACATCATACTTCGTCCTTAACTTTTCCATCAAATACGTTAAAATTCAAATATGTATTCTTTTCTCTTCAACAATTCCATTGATTTCGACTTCCTTTTCGTTGAAGTTGGAGAGGAGAAATTAACGGAGGAAATCAATGGTGAACGACCAAGAGGAACAAAACACAGATTAGCTCAATCTACAATCTGACGTTTGTCGGATCGGATTGGATCGACAACAATCTGATCTGATGCTCATCCCTACTTTGAAGATTGAACTACTCTAAATCATCTTTAAAATTTAAATTATTTACTAAATAAATTAATATTTAATTTTTTAGAATTTATACAGAGAAATAAAAAAAAATTTATAGACTATTTATCGTCATTTGCTATCTTTTTTAGATACGGAGCGCAAAGTTAGACCTAATTATGTGATCAATTAATAGCTGCAAAAGGCAAAATTCGTTTGAAGAGTAGTAATATCATTACCTTCTTATTACTACGTCGTATTAAAATACATGATTACATTCGAAACACTGAATAGCTCAATTAACGTACAATTAATGTAATAAATTCTAAATATTTATTTATTATATTTATTAAAATAATCATGGTTCCACGTCTCATTACCAACTTTTAAAAAAATAAAATTGTGAAGGTTGATTATCCGACAAATATTAATTATCGAACAAAATGCAAGAGAAATGCATCGAGTATTTCTCACCTATCGAAATACAAGACTCGATCAAAATGACAAAATAAAAGAGAAGACCATACTTAAATTCACAATACAACTGGCACATCATTCGCGCGATGAACGCGACAAATATGTTATCGTCACAACGAACAAATTTTAACGACCAAGTGCCGAAAAACAACTTATATGGGGGTTCCCGTGACATATAATACAATTAAACATGCAAGTGGAAGGGAAAATGTACATTGTAAATCAGATGCAGAGTGCCACAATTAATAATGCAGGTATTTATTCAAGAGTACCCATTTTTGTGCAGCCAATTTCGAAGAGTTGTCATTCGCTGCCGTATAGATCAATGCTACCGAGTTGAAGCCGCGACGTTGCTTCTACATCTCGAACAGCTAAAAATTTAAATCTGAAATTCATAATCTGGCGTTAAATATCACGTGATTATCCGATATTTTAAAAAAGTTGTAGAAAAATCTATCCATATTTGGTCGATACAAACCGAACAATATAAAGAAACAATGGATGTTACTCCTCAATACGTACCGAAACATATTTGATGGATGGACTCCGGAAGTAATCTTAAACGTCTTGCGTTGAAATCGGTCTTCGAACCTTTGACCAATCTGTCGATCCAGAAGATACCAGCTCGATCCGTTATCATTGCTCCCCTCCAAAATCCTGAAAAAAATATTGAGTACGATAAACCTCGATCATGAATCATAAAAATATAAAAAGCAATTAAGTTTGTGACAGATGTGCAATTGTGTAGCGAAGATGTAAATTAAGATCATTATCAGATTCATACCAATCCTTTGGATCGCGTTCGGGTGCATCATTGGCCGACATAAACTCGTATGCCACCAGTTCTACCAACCGGTTCTCGAAAACAGTGTACGTTATACAACAACCTACGGGAAAACAAAACTAAACGGATAAATTCAAAAAACTCAGAACTATAAACTCTCGATGAGAAATATGTTGGAAACATTTATACAGAAATTTATCTGCCGTTACAGAAAACAAAACTAAACAGAAATTCTAAAAAACTTAGAACTATGAACTCATTTACTGATGGGAAAATTGATGTCGTCCCAAAAATCGTTACTTAGGTGAGCTCTTTATCAGTAAAAAACCATTGAAGTTAAATAGTCTAATAAATTGCTAATACACTCATGATCTCGAAATGAGATTGCGCTTCTTGGACCTTGTGCCCAAGAACTCGATTTTGGATGTTTGAAATAAATGCACTCAAATGTCCCCAATAAGGTCACAATTGATTATAATTTTAATGTTTCTTTCCTAAAGCTTGCAAAAAAGGGCAACTATGTTAATGACAATAAATCATTTCGACTCCATATGTCTAGGTTGCTAAACTAGACCTTAATATGCGTTATAGGGCCACAGAAATCCACAGAGTGATTTATTTTAATACCTACTAACATCAAAATAACAGGAACCCAAGCAGTTTCCGCATATCTCTAACGGTCGCACAACTCTAGTAAATCTATTTTCGCATTGCCCACATATGGATTGATATAAAACATCTCTAGAAGACCAAAACACCTGTTTTTATTCATAGTTGTGTTTTTTATCTTGTGCCTCCTTTATAGAATATATATATACATATCCTCTTACAAGTTACACATCTCTAATCACAAATGCAAAGTCTTCTGTTAATCGAAAATACTGGAGTATGAGAATGACTAACTTCAAACAAAAATATTCTTCAATATATCATTTAATGAACTAGTAATTTTCCTCTCATTAGTTCATACCTCTAGCACCATTAGGTTCTTCCCATTTTGATGAAGAAAGTCCATCAAATGCTGAGGTTGCCTACAATTTCAAGGAATGAAGTTGATCATAAATCTAGCCAAAACAAAACATTTATTTGAGTCATGAGCAATACAAACACGACTCACTATTCCAAAAGGAAGTTCCTCACCACTAGCGTGGACTGAACCAGAATGTATCCTGTTTAGCTTCAGAAGAGGTAAAGTTAGAGAAGCTTTATTAAAGTCATTGCACCTTTCAATATTCTTTAGCATTTCATCCAAAGCATCCAAGGCAACAGGCAATGCTAAAGAGGTCTTAACAGGTCCATTGGCCAAACAAATTTCAATGCTACGGTCGGAATCTGAGTGACTAGTCAATGAAAGAGCGATAAGTAACTCCTGCAATGATGGGAAAAACTTTTTGCCAAATGAATCTGCGTCCATTAGAGTCCTCCTTGTTCGGAAAGGAGAATTTTTAAGATTTATCAAAATTCTTTTGATAAACTTGAGGACTTCAACCACTCTAGTTTTAGACAATTCATCCTCGTTAATTTGAGAGAGGATAGGATAAAATGCATCATAAATCCTTCGAACGAGCTCATCTAGGCATTTACGATGAGGGCACTGAGAATTACTGATGAAGCCATCCTCATCAGAGCCAATTTCTAATCTTGACTCACGCCATTTCTTGTCTCCGCTTTGCCTCCCAGGTAGTGCTAAAGAGTCATCTACAGAATAGCTATGCTCTTCGAGTTCTTGGTTCTCTTTCCTATCACGTTCTTCAAGCATAAAAAGAAATTGAGAAGTAACATTTACACGACATTGTTTTGTCAAATTACTGAGAAATGTTGTTAGGGCCTTCTCCATAATGAGATTTCTTCGAGACAGAACCTATATAATTGGAAAGTAGATGACAAACGCTCATTAGAGCCTTCACATCAAATGTTATCATAAAATTAACATGTTTCAAAACTTCATTCGTTAATGTATTTCAAAGTACAAGATGATGACAATGGTCATTAGCATATTCTCGATTACCTCATGCCATTTCCTTGTATAACGCTTTGTAACATCATAAACACCATCTCTTCCGATAGCAATTACATAAGTTAATTTCTTTTTCCACCTGTTAAAAACATAATTACTTCGAATGAATGCAGGGATGACAAATAGATTGTCTGGTATTACTACAAAAAACCAAATCATCCCTTGGTAGCCCAAAAAGAACTTTTCTGATACAAAACTAATAATTACCCTTTCTCATATAACAATGGCTTATCGTAAGCTCCTTCACATGGGTCCAAATGCAACCATCTGTCCATCATAGAAGTCAAAAGTTTTTCAGAGAGCTCAACCTCTAAAAATAACTTATTAAATAAAAAAAACAGGGTGGGCATTGGATACCTCCCAAAGAGTTGAGAATAACATTCCGTCCAAAGATGATCAGTAAAATCCAAAACCTTAGATCAATTTAAAGGTGAGAACATCTCCTTACGGCCAAAACTCACAAATCTAAAATTCAGACTGCAAAGGTGATCACATTGAGATTGGAACTAGAATGGACTCAAGAAAATTTTTGTCATGAGAAAAGAGGATGGAAATCCACCTAAACTGAAAGGAAATAATATAAAGTGGTTTGCCATGATGACTTCCAGAGAGAAGCTAGTTATTTTCATATCTTTCAAAATAATTACTCTTCTTTTTTCGCTCTTTCAATTTTATTTATCTTAGATTTCACGTGAAAGATCAGAATGTTTCAATGTATGATCTCCCCCCCTCCCAAGAAAAAAAAGATAGAAACATTAAATGCAACTAACCAAACGAACTTCATAACCAAAAGCACGACAATAATGGGTAAAGCAGTTGGCCCATTCTCCACAACGACCCCTCCTTGTTTCAATAAGCTGAGAGCAAGAGGTAAAAAAAGAAAAGGAAATGTCAGCTTGCTAATTACGATAGAATTGTCGACTGAGTAACAAAATCATACCTTTAATGGATCATTGTAGCGTGGAAAACGGGTAATTCTTGCACAAAATTTACAGCTGAAGGATAAAAAAAACAACCAGTTGAAAGAAAGGACACAAATAAACTATCATCATTTGATCAATTCATCGCTGACAAATATTTTATAACCATTTGACTTATAAAAAAATAAATCATGGAGGACATCGTTTGCGGAAAAAAAGTTTCAAGGAGAAAAATTTTACATGACCCTTTTGTTATTGATTAAAAAAATAGTGTCATTATGCGCCATACATGTATATTGATACATACCCAGGAATCTACTTTATCTAACATAAATATAAACTATTAAAATGTTTTAAAATCTGAACAAGAATTTAAATTTGAAAAGAACAATCACCTCTATCTTGTTAAATTTAAATGAAACAAAGAACAGATCAGGCGAGACCTATGTGATATTGTAATTTTAATATTTCTTTACCTTGGCGTTAAGTGTAATATGTAACTTCATTTAAAAAAAAACATTATCTACCGTTGGAGTTTTAATAAGCTATAAAAAAAGTCTATAAATACGTTAAATCTTACATAATTTTCTAGCCAGAGTAACAAATAAATAGCCAACTGAAACCAATGTCTTGCCAACAACGGTTAAAAAACTAATACTTAGAGATGGATGCACTAATCAACCAGGGCCAAGAAGTCCAAAACTAGGAACGGATGAATTAGTCAATTATTACCGGTAAAGCTCAACTCTAGAAGCACCAAATTCAAGTTCTGCAGGAAGTGCCGCACCCATCCCCTGATTCTCTGTTTTGTTGCCACACCCATCACAAGGAGGTGAATCAACCCAGCTTACATAGTACAACCAGAAAAACAAACATACGGGTGAGCAGATGAAAACGTGAAACTATTCAGTAACAAACAAAACAACAGAGAAATTTTCACCAGAGACGAGCAGAACATCAGAAATATACATAGATGTATTATTTATGTATATTGCACCTATTTTGCTTTACCAAATTATGTATATCGCACCTATTTTGCTTTAACTACATACATTAAGTATCAGAACTCATGACAATCTCCGTTCCTCAAACGAGAAAGAAGCTCTCCATCTACTGACAAAGAATATCTATGAACACATTGACCCAGACAAAGTTTTCCCTTAACAGATCAAACTAACAGTAAAACGAATCCTTGGGGATGTAGGCCAGGACAATGTCAGAATCATAGTATCATCGAAATATCCTTTAATGAGATAAATTACGTCATGTACAGATATTGAGAGAGAACAAAAACTTAATTGATTTTATACCAAGAAATCTGTGGCAACAGTTCGGCGAGTTATTGTGCTGTGTAAAGCAATAAAAAGGTCTCTTGAACATCCAAAGTAAGGTATTGTAACTATTATTAGATTCCATTTTCCTTGGATACGATTTACTACATTCAAATGAAAAAAAGGTAAAATAGCGCACCTGAATTGTTTTTTAAACCAGAAAAGCAGCTGCACAAGGAAGGCATGATCCACTTCATTTTTTTTGGGTCTAAAGTTCCCCTCCTAAAACATGCATGTCAGAATTAGAATACAGCAGTTAATAATTTATGGGTTAAATTCAAAATTTCATCCTACAAACTACAAAAGTCTAACAATGAAAGGTGTACATGAATTGACAACTGCATTGTAAAACTTTTCACCTGAGGCCAAATTTCTAATGAAAACCATAATCATCATCAAACGACTAACTGAACTATTAACTTTATCTCATTAAAGTAAGTCTGAAAAACTAATTGCAATTGCTAAATAGATTGAAAAGACTCCATTTCCCCTTCTCTAACTACATTTAATAATTTAGCTAGAACTTTAATGATAAATGTTCCGGAAATTTCTTGAATAATACGAAGTACAAAAGTGTGCTAGTTTGTAATGGGTTTCCAGCTGTACCTTCATTTTTTTGTCCTAAAATATGATGTAACTAGAAACTACCATAAAATAAGACATAGACTTCCTTTCTAGTTATGCCCATTGATAACTAGAATAGACACACCCATACCTTGGCCAAAAGAATCAAAGCTCCCTCTTCAAGCTCATCCACAGGAACTGTTTTACGAGCAGCCTCTTGTCGAATTGGATCCTCGTACTAACCTCAACAACCAAGATAATAACCCAAAAAAATGAATACACTTCATAATAAAAAAAATGCGCGACAATACTTAATACAGAAGTTATTCACCCAAAATACAAGTGTATGTTGTTTTATTCGTCCTGGTAAAGAAAATAACCATTTCATCAAATTTGGAGGTACACAAAATCAAGAATTCAAGTTTTAAGCTGCATCGACTGCCAAAAGTTTTCTCAGAAACTACACAAAATAATAATTGAATCCTAAAGCACAAAGGAGGGAAAGAAGAAAGGTACAATAACGTATACCAAGCGAACTTCATCGGTGTAAGGTCTTATTTTGCTCTCAAGTCCTTCAGTACTTTCGACCACTACGAACTGCTGCAACATAAGCGCCTCCTCCTCTGCCTAAAGCGTTGAGAAGCATTTTCAATCACAAGAAATGAGTGTCGTCAAAAATCAATAAAAAGGTAATTTCTCACAACCAATAATAAAACAAAACAAAAAAAAGAACCTGCAGCATTCTAGCAAATACTTCATCAGAGTCAATCAAGTCAGCGTCATTTTTCACACTGCTACTAGCTAATTCTCCTTCTTTCTGTTTCTCTTCTTCGGTGATGGATACCAGACGAATATTTTCCGAGAGGGAAACGAGATCAGAGTCTTCGGTTAAGACACAACCATCGGCAACGGAAATAATCTATAAAAAAAAAACTATTAAAATCTCATTTAACTAGGAAAAAATCAAAAGCAGAGAATTAAAAAGAAAAACCTTCTGATCATCGGGAGGAATCGAGGAGAGGGAGAAGAGTTGATATTTGAGAACCTATAAAAGCATTCCACAATGATGAGGGAGAAACGAATCAAACTTCAGAGAAAAACCAAAATTGAACCTCGAATGCGTCGTCGGTGTCATACTCGACGTCGAAGCTGGAGTCTTCGTGGCGGACCAGAAATTTCCGTGCAACCATTTCCTCTCTCGGTGGATCGCCGTTGAGAAAACTTGGGAGTCTTCTTCTCTGGGAAGCAAATAAATTTTTATTATTTATATTAATTTAAATAATAAATAATTATTTTTATTTTTATTTATTAAATATATAAAAATTAATGCAATCATTGACTAATTAAATTATAAAAATAAGTTATTATCAACAAAAAACTCGAATATTGTAAGTTTTAAGTAAATTCTACTCTAATTTTTAAATGATCATTTGCAGGTGACACGTGGTAGAGACAAAGACGGAGAATCTGAACCAAGTTTCGGTTCTATACTCAATAGTCGAAACCCGAACCATCATACAATTCTGGATACATTCTTTCCAGTTTTTCAGTTTCAAGCATCGAATCACTTCATTTGACAATCTCAAATTCTAAAATTATATTTCTACTGAACTGAGGAACAGTTTCCCTCGATTCCAAAGCAAAAGTAAAATGAGATTGAAACATAACGAACACGACTTAGTCAGGTATTGAATTTGAAGAAAAACTAGACGAAATCAAGAGACAGAGAACAGAAAACGTACCTGTTGGAAGCTCTTCACAGTTTTTCCAATACTTGTTCCCACTTCCGGCGAATTCTTCGAGCCGAAAACAAAAACAGCAACGCCGGCGATGACGACCAGCTCAGGCACGCCAAGACCGAACAAAGCGTTACAACTCAAACCCTAACGAAACCTCTCCGACTGGGGTTGGTGGTGGTGGGCTGCGACACGGGGAAGAGAGGGAGTGGCGACGGAGAGCCGGAGAGAAGAAAATAGGGTCGGGTGAGGAAAGTGGAGCTTCCGGGTCGATTTAAAAATGGCCGGGTAAAAATACGGGTCGGGTTTAGGTAAGATTTCGGGTTGTTAAACCAATGGTTCTCTTTCCATGAAGCTAAAATAAATATAAATCCATCTCTTAAAAAATGAGCTTAGTTGAAATTTTAGAGGTGGAATCTNGTAAAAAAAGTTCTAAAATCAAATAAAATTTGATCCAAATCCTAATAAAATTTAATATAAATCCTAAAATTTGGTCATAAACTCGCTCAATTATTAAAAATTCGACTCAAATATAATAAAAATATTTATGTTATTTTTATATTTTAATTTTTTCAATATAAAATAAAATTAGGTTAAAACTTAAACAGAACTAAAATCAATCATGAGTTCCAGTTCTAATTATATTTCAGAATAAAACTGGGTCAGATAAGCTGGTATCCACCTCTACTCATAGGTGTGGCAACCCGTTGTGTCGTGGAGCGATTTGCCGCTCAAGGTTTGAATTGTTATTTTTAAATTTTAAGGTTTGATTACATAGACTTCGAGGTTTGATTTTAAGGTTTGATTTACATAGAGAAACAAATGAAAATAAAAAGAAAATAAAAAATAAAAAAAGACAGCTACTTTTAGTTTTCATACGTGCGAACGTGATACATTTAAAAAGTTGGCAAGGAGTGTAACACACTAGAAGTAATAATATTGGTGTTGTTTAATTGAAATTAATTGCTCACCCAACTAATTGATTTGTGGAAAATAGTAATTTAAATATTTTTAAAATTAATAAATAATATATTTAAGGACAAATAACAATTTAAACCTTGAATTATAAAAATAGTTACAACAATATCTTAAAATCATCAATAAATACCTTAAATTTAATATTTTTAAATATTTTTTATGATTTAATTAGTTATTTTTAAAATATTTATTGACGATTTTAAAATTTTAAAATATCAATTGTAATTACTGAAATAATTGAGGATATATTAAATTAATAATGAACCATTTAATTAATTAATTCAACATTTAATAAACTCAACAAACAACGGCTCCTCCTCGTCTTCTTCCACCACCCTTTCGCAAACTTCCATTCTCTTCTTAGTTCCACCTCTCTCTCTCTCTCTCTATTTAGTTTCTCTGTTTTCATCCTATCTCTCTCTCTCTCTCCTCTTTCTTTCATTTCTCTCTGTATTTCTCTCTCCACAAATTTTCTCTCACTCTCTCGCCGAGATTTCTTTCACTGCATTTTTTCCGGTCCCGCGATGGAGAGGAAGAGCAGGGTGACGGTAGTGTCAAGGCTGACGGCGGTATCCAGCCGGCCAGTCGGGCCTGGTAAGCTCCACCCGTTAACGGTTCTGGACCATGCAATGGAGCTCCACACCCTCCACATAATCATCTACTACAATGAGAGGCTATTCGATTTCGGGTCCTTTGACTTGAACCCGTTCCGGGTGTCTCTCTCGGAGGCTCTCAGCTTATACCCGGTTGTCACGGGTCGGTTGGCCCGTGGAGAGGATGGAAACTGGGTTGTCAAGTGTAATGATGCGGGCGTTCGGATCTTCAGGGCCCAAGTGGGGGCCACTCTTGATGAGTGGCTGAGATCGGCCGATTCGGTCGAAGAAAGAGATCTAACGGTGCAGGAGAAAATGCCGCACCATCCGATCAATTGGTCCCCGTTCCAAATTCAGGTATTATCGCTCTGATTATTACACGCTGATATATCAAATAATTATTAAATAAAAAATATAATAAATTGTAAATTTATTGTTAAAAATATTAATTAGGATGGTACAAATTGTACATAATTGAATAAACATGTGTGCATTACCTTATCGGCACGTTCTCTCGAATATTGCTAGCAATGTCTCGAAAATATATGGATCGCCCATGATCATAATTATTTTGTTATTTCTAATGATAACGATCCCGGTTCTTGACTAGAACTGGATCGATCTAATTTCAAAATTTTAGAAAAAGAATGTAATTAGATCAATTCAAGTCCATTTTGGGTTTTGGGTTTGAAACCAGTTTCGATTCTTTCTCGGGTTTCGTTGGTTTGATTTGGTTTTTAAATCAATCTTAGTTGTATAGTTAAAAAAAATCGATATGTAATATGTGATACTTTATTTTTACCATTTTGGAAAATATCGCAACTAAGAACTTCAGTTTTACCTTGTTTGGTTCTAAAATTGACCAGAATAGTGCTTGAATTCTCGATTTAGTTTGGTTTGGTTTGGTTTGATTTGGTTCACTAGGTTCGACGTAAACATATATAATTCCGGACGAATAACAACCACGACCCGTGTTTGCGCATGTTTAATTGATTTGTTTTAGCGTATATGAAGTTCTCGATCATTGTGTATGTTTTCTCGGATCAATTGCATCTCGGATTTCTCATTTATTTGTATTTTTTTATTTTTTTATTAATTATATTAATTTTTCATAAATTCTATATTTTTTTTGTTATGTAGATAAGTGAATTTGAAGGAGGGGGTGTCGCAATTGGACTAAGCTGTCCCCACACAAATGCAGATCCAACTTCATTAATAAATCTCGTAAAGTCATGGTCGGATATCGAGAACGGAAGAGTCGATAGCAACCCACCGGTTTTTTCCAGACCGGTCTTTCCCGGTCTGGTCTTTCCCGGTTCGGTCTTTCCCGGTGATGGGAACCCGCTTTCGAATGGTAATTCAACAACTTTTTATGAATGCAAGGCCAAAGAACAAGTAAAACCCGAGCTTCGATTGGACACAATGGGATCGGCCACATTCAGGTTCCCGAACTCACAAATGAAACGAACCTTATCGGGATATCCAAACGCCACTCCATTCGACTACCTTTGCGCGCTATTTTGGTCGAGAGTCGCTCGATTAAAATCGTCGAAAGACAAGAAAAACATCTCTTTGTCAATCTCCACCGACTCGAGAAACATGCTCGATCTCTCTATCAACTACTTTGGAAACGCTTCTCATTTTTCTCGAATATCGATGAGCTCGGGAGAAATGGCCGAGTCCGGTTTGGTCAATGTCATCAACATGGTCCACGACCACATGACCGGGATAAAAGAAGACGAGGTTCGGGCCGGGATGGATTGGCTCGAGTCGAGAAGAGAAGAGGGTGGTAAATTTGGTGAAGCATTTAGAATGTATGGGCCTGGATTGGCATGTGTGAGCTTAGAACACATTATATATGAAGGAAAGTCACTACCTTATGAGGCTGTATTTGAGGGAAATTTGAGGCCGGTTCATGCTTCATATCACATCGGAAATTCCGACGGGGAAGGACTGATCATTATATCGCCGTCACCGGAAAATGGGTTTGGCCGGAATGTGTCGGTGATGCTGCCGGAGAAGGAGCTAGCTCGGCTGTGCAAGGATGAAGTGCTTTTGAGCCTCGAACCCGAGATTCTTCTCGCGACTTCCATGGAAGAATAAACCACTTTGAAGTATTGTTATCGAACATTTGTTCTATCGTCGTGAAATAAATTTACAAAACTTGGATTGTGAGTTGAATTTTTCGGTTTCTCGTGTATAAATACTGTTTGATTGGATGATTCTTCATAGAACATGTAATCCGCGGAACAAAATTATAAATAATTAAAATACACAAATAATTACAGCAATCAATATCTCTTAAGAACAGAAAATAGTAATAAAATAGTCTCGATTTCGATCCTTTCAAAAATTGACTGAACTGATTTGAATCGTAGGTAAATATCCGATGCCATCGAGTATGAAACCCGAGAAGAATTACATCATTCATCAAATTCCAAATTGAATTTTGGAAAGACAAACGATCGAATCTATTTGCAAAATATCATATTTGCATAACATTTCATGAACAAAAATGGGCAAAGATCATCACCTGGAATCGGAACAACATCATCGCCTTGCCGGAGAATCCAAGCAAGAGGGATGTTTAACAGCAAGCTTTTCGATTTGGGTGTAAATGTTCTTGTTCTTCTCCAAATTATCTCCTTGAAACCGCGGATGTCCGGTCTAAATCATAAATTTAAACGATGAACATATCTTTTCGAAGGAGAGTATATTAATGGAAGTGTTTCACTACTTCATTTCCAAGTTTCACCCTTGGAACCTGAATTTCCATTGACTGAACCATTGCTTTCGCAAATTCTAGTGTCTTTATCAACAGAAGAACAGAGGAAAATTCAATCCAAAACTTTAGGCTTCTACTTCTGATTTGTAGAACCCATTTATATAAAAAGGACTTTCATCCAAGAATTCAATAAAAAGCTCAACAAGAAAAGCCCTTCTAAAAAATCGTGATACACGATCATTCCCCCAAAGAAGACGAAGCTTTTTGACTCAACAATCAATTTCTTCAGTAATTTACACTTCTGGGTATTGAAAAAAAAATTGAAAAAGAAAAAGTAATGCAGGGGTAATCGAGCTTCAGACAGTCGAGGAAAAAAACAGCAGGTAATCAAAGAAGACAGCAACCATATTGAAAAGAAGAAAAGGACTTCATAAAAGGGATTGAATCATCGTAAACTTGTTGCCATCCAACGTGAAAACCCAATAATTTTGATGATAAAAATTGAAAAAAAAGGGAGAGAGAGTTAAGGAGATTGAAAATGAGGATACAAAGCTCAACAATCTAAACGCCTTAGAAACACTCGAAACCATGTGAAGATTAAGTTTTTGGTATGAAAAAGAGGAAGAAACTGGATTGGAAAAATGGATTTTATTCAAAAATTAAAAACCGAATTGCACCAGCCGGGAATCGAACCCGGGTCTGTACCGTGGCAGGGTACTATTCTACCACTAGACCACTGGTGCTTGTTGAACAACAAGCAAAATATAAACATTTAAACACTAATGTAGTGCTCAGTTTTTTTGTGCTTTGTTTTACCCGTTTTCGACCAAATTTTGAATAAATATCCTCGACAATCGGATATTATCGGGCGGCATTTGGAACGTATTTTTCTACTGAGAGTTAGCAACATCGATAGATCCCCGGTCATCCTCATCGAACCATCCGATTGTAATGTAGACGAAAACCATGAACCCAAAAACCAGCACAGAAGCTCGAAAAAGCCCGTCAATGGAAGTCTTTTACATGTGTGCTTTCCTCTCTCTCTCTCTCTCTTGCAGTTCTAACAAGCAGCTAGAATAAAAAATCAATCCATAAACAAGATTTCTACGAGTCATTTGGACTATAACACAATCAGAACATATCCGACTATTTTAGTAAAAGTAAGCAAGAACAAGGAGAATTTCACAGTATCCTCTCGTCCAGATTTCACAATCCCGTAGAATCTCAATCAATGGGGAATCGGCTCGAAACTAGCTGAGAATACGAAACGGCAAGAATATTATACGAAAAAAAGAGCAAAAATTCATCGTGGTACTGTAAAGTTTTCCTCGGGCTGTTTTTTCCACATATAGTTAGAAGCCTCCAGCCATTTGGGAAGGACCATGAACTTGTTTTCTTTTGCAGCCCATCTTGATTTGGTCGTACCGAGGTCGTTAGTGACAACGTGCGTGACCGATGGATCCACTTCTTTCAAACAAACGGCTCCCAATTGCTCTGCCATCTTCCATAGATTGTGATTCTCAGCTTGTATTTTGTTATGGAAAACACGGCTGAAGAGGATCTTACACCCGCTCAGAATTGTTTTCCGGACCGTCTTTAAAACCTGTGACCGACGTGAAAAGACTCAGATCTTCAGACTAAGATATAATTTATAATAATGTTAAGTTTACCTTATGACGTATTGAATTATGATTAGTCTAATTAAAACTCATTTAATGTACTTCAATTAAAATAAAGATTTACAATATTAATTACATCAATCACAACTCGACAAAAGTAAGTATTCTAAGAGAATATCTTAAAAAAGTAAACTTAGCATTGTTATGAAGTTTTATGTTTTATGGAACATCTAACTCACAACAATAATAAGCTAACTAGGATATGCGCGAAATTAAAGGAGGCTCGAAATTGTTTTTTTACCTCTCTAACGTCTCTGTCGGCGAAAGGATTTGAACATCCCTGACAAAAGTTTCCGATCAATCAGAATGATAAACTTTGTTCAAAGCTAAGCAGTAGATGGAGAAAGATGGAGTACCTCAAAGAATAAACTATGGGTCTGCTTCAGAACTTTGAGAACAGTGACAAGTGCACCATCGGACTCGCTTTCGTCATTTTTCAATTCCGAGAGAGATTTACAGTTAAATCCAAATTGATGACAACTCGAGGCAAAGAAATGATATCTTTCCATCAGTATCAAGTTGTCTTTATGTTTCGTCCATGCCTACAATTGTAATTCAAAGATTCAAATTGGATCAAGATCACAAAAAAGACCGAATTTCTGCAAACAAGAAATTGAAAAGCCAAAAGAAACACAATCAACAGAAAAACAAGATAACTGAACCACTGGTTTAAAAGGATTCCAGTACTGAAAATTGCAACCTTGTTTTTTGCAATAAGTCAACCTAAAGTAATAGGAAAAAAAACATAAAACTAAATGAAAAGGTGGCGACACGTGAATAACACATGCATATATGGGTTAGCTAAGTTGAAAGTGGAGGGGGATGAGGGGAAGAGAGATTATGTAGTTTTTAGCTATATATATATAAATACTGGAATATATATAATTAAATTATTCCAGTTCCACAAATAATTTTGAAACGATATCATTCAATAACATCTACAGGGATAATAAAATGAAAATGCATATCAACAGATATGTTTCATCTCATAAGAGGAAGAGACTCTCTTTCTGATCCCCCAAAGAAAGAAGATGGAAAAATTATAATACAACAAAGAAAGCAAAATAATTTCATAATAACCAAAATCAGGGATTAATCAGCACAAATGGTGTAAATTTTGTATTATTGTCAGTCATTAATGATAAAAAAATAGCTCAAAATAGTTACAAAACTTAAACTAGCTCTTACGTTTTCTGTATCATCAAGAATAAGAACGGCACTTTCCTGCCCTAGCACTATATCGAGACCCTTTTGATGCTTTTGAGTGCCATCATCTCTTGAAATTACCCTTGAATTGAAGTATTCTTTCTTAGGATCGATTAATTTTGCCATTTCCAATGCATAGTTTCGGTCACCCATTGTGTAGATGTACATCTCAAACAACTCGCTTGCTTCTTTCAGAAAGGAACGGACGTATGGCCTCAACTTTGTCATCATGTGCATATGTTTTAGAAGAAAAAGGCTGCCATTTGAGACATCTATGTATTCACAACAAAAGTAATTCCTTAAACAACATCTCCCATATTGGAATTTTAATATGTAGTGTAGGTAAGGATGAGAAATGAAGAATTGTAAACCAAGCTATCAGTCTGAACGAGATCTTTAAAACTAGTAACATTTTTATATCAGACAAGGTTAACAACACGATAACAGTTATCTGCATGGAAACTTAAGGAAACAGAGGCACAAACTGATTTACAAGCATGGGATGCTAAACCATGCCCCTGAAAAACAAAGAATATTACCTTCTAATGAGTCTGCCTGAAATTTCAAATACTCCTCTTCAGGGGTCATGTGCACCAGCTGAGTGGAATTTAAGAGGGTATGATCTAAGTCAAGAACTAAATACAGTTTTCGATGCCGCAACAGATGCTTTATGTCTGTATTGCGCAGTCGAGCTATTTCGTCATTATTAAGTCTTAGTCCCTGCAACATATTATAGGATCCCAATTTATTTATAACAACAGAGGGCGTTGAATCACAGCATAGGTCGATGATTAATAATAAATAAATAAAATAGTGTATCATTCCAAGATAAAGTGGAGACAACTGAAACATAATATTCTGCCAACTAGATATTCAATGCGATCTAACCTTGTGAATGTAACCCAAAGTAACACCTGAATCTTGATCCAAACTTTTCCCACATGCTATACAAAGATTTCCAAATGAGCCTGGATGAGAGCATGCTTCCCACTTTAATACCTCTGCAAGCACCAATTATATGTTAGAAAGACGAACCCAGACAAGTGAAAAAAAAAAGAAAAATCTATCATCATGTAACAAACATAACACTTACATTTTTAATTCAAAAGACCAGAAACAGATATATTAAGAAGTAAACTAGAAACTTGCCAAACTTTTGTTCTGGGGATCTCTCTGAAGTTGAGGCTTCAAGTGACTCCATCGTCTCCAAATTTTCTAACTTAAACCTCTTTATTCTGCAAAGAAATGAATGGAATAAAACAAATTTAAGTGCCAATGCCGACCTAGAACTTCATATCAAATGATAACGGAAGGTTAATGTATTAATGATTAATAGAGATAAAAATACAGAAATATTTTTGGCATTTTCAATACCTCTTTCTCATCATTTGATACAAGCCTCGTAAGAAAATGCTGCAACTTAAACATTACCTCCTGCTTTCATGGTCATCAATTTCATCATCAGCCTCTTCTTTGAAAGGCGATTTAGAAGAATCAGAATCCAGTGTTGTGTCAAGAAATGCTGCAAAATCATCACTGCTGGATGAATGAACGGGAGAATCGGTTGCGAGGCTCATCTGGAAAGTTCATCAAATGAAAAAATTCAATTGATTCTAAAGCTAATAAGAAAATGCAGAAATTTAAAAGAATGATCACAATACATAAGATAGCAGAAAGAAGCCGTACAGTAATATAGATAATTACCCAATCCATTTTTTCAAATGAAAGATTGCCAAAGATAGTACACCTTATCAATGGAAAAAGGGATGGCACGGTTTGGTTCAGTCTGTGGGAACATGGTTCCACCTAATTGGAAATGGGGCCCGGAACATTTTCACATTATGGCTACAGCTCAGGTTTGGTTCCTTAATAAAAAATGCATGAAAAAGAAAAAATCTAAGAACTCTACATGTTAAAATTAACAGGTTTTTCCAAAGGCAAAGTACCCATTTTAAAAATTTAAAGAACTATCAACAGAAACCTCAGCCCCGAAACTGAATTCTGCAATCACAGTTAAACCCTCTACGGGAGCAACAGAAACCAAGAGGTTCACCACAAGTGTGAGTAGCAGAGACAGATGCAGGATGGAGATGCTGTCTAAGATCAATAATCAGCGATATCCATTCAAAGAGGGGCTCATTTAGTACATTTACATCATACAAGTATCAATACACTACTTCTGAAAAGTAAGGTTTAGAAGCATTAAAAAGATTGAGAAACGTTTTCACAAAAATATGCAAATAGCTTCATGTCTTCCTAAAGAGATTGTCAAAAAAAAATTCAGTATATGAGTGCCATACAAAAATAAGACCACATTTTTATTCTTCACAAGGATTCCGTTCCTAGACTAACTCAAGCAAATGTGAAAACTAAATTACGAATACCTAAAAGTTCAATTCAATAGACCAAATTATTTTTCCTATAATTATTCTAACATTATGGATTGAAACAATGAAGCAGATACAGACAACCGGAACACATTTTCAATTCAAACTATCAGTAACTATACGCATCTTTGCCATGAATTGATCTAGCAGATTTCTAACAGGTATGAGAACCTAAATGCTAGTATGGACAGTGGTGCGAGTTTTAGAGAATAGATCTGGTAAGAGCAATAAAGGTTAGTATTAATATATTAGCTAAGAAAAAAAAATTAGATTAGAACAAAAGTAGAGAAAAAAGATAAAAAAAAATAAAAGCCATCAAATTAGATGGATCGAAACACAGTGTGAAATTCTCAACCGTAAATAATCCATTCGAGAACAAGAAAGTCAACATAAATTAATCACTCGTCAGACACTCAGATTCAAAATAAGGAATCAGCAATGACATATTTAGAAGTCAAATGACCACAGTATAAAACTATACAAGACTTCCCCTCCCACTTCTCTCATATTCAAAATCCAGCCAGTTCCTACTGTCTAATACGTCTCTGCAACTTTCATTTCACTCATTCCAAACCAAGCAGCCATCAATAAACTGTGATCGAGAACAAGAATAACGAAGAATGAGAAATATTCAGAACAATCAGCAATGGCTAGAATTAATCCCTGATAAATAACTCCAAATGAGATATCTCACCACTGCGAACCCTAGGAAGTGCGTCGCCGGAGAGATTTCAAGTCGCGGGCGGAGGGATTCTCGAGCGTCACCAACTGGAGCTAGAAGGCTCGAGGTCGCCGGAGGAAGTGAGACCGAGACGCGAGTCACGATGGCTGGAAGCCTGGAACTGACCGTTGGATCCGGAAGGGTAGTGAGGAACGGAGGCCGTTGTGCTGCCCGGACCTTATGGTCTATGGCTGGGGAACTAAGGCCGGTTCGGTTAATATAGTATACATGAAATAAAATATAAAATTATCTTATCTTCCTATTATTCAAAACGTTAATTTATATAATAAACTTAGTAAATAAATATTTATATTTAATATATTAAATATATTTTATCTAGAATAATAAATATTTGACCTTCAAAATATACAATAAAAAATAATTTTATCATAAATGCTGATATATATATATATATATATATAATTAATCAATTATTAGTGAAGACTTTTGTAATATTTATCGACACACGCAGAATATAAATTTATTAATTTCTATAATTATATTCTAAATAAATTACTTGAAATTCTAAACTATTATAGGTCGGTCTTTTAACTAATCGAGATCGACTCATTTAGTTTTCATTTTATGATTTAAAATAAAAAATTAACTCAAAATTTAAAATTAATTTTCTAACGGTCTCAAAACTCAAAAAGTTTTTTCAATTTATTTTATTAATAATATTTTAATTTAAATTGTTAAAATAATATGAATTTTAATTAAGTAAACATAATATCCAAAATTCAACCTGAAATCGTTTATCAATAATTAAATCGATCAAAATATAAAAATTAATTTTTTTAACTGAATTGATTCGGCTCAATTATTACAAATTGGTTCAGAACTCGGTTTGGATTGCTCTTCCCGGTCTAAAACGGTTTGTTCAAGAACTATATAAAAGCGAACGAAAAGTCAAAAGGAAGCCCATAAACTCAGATTTTTTCTCCAATCTTCCCAGCTTCAAATTCGATGGAGATCTCATCTCTTAGTATGGCCCTCTCATCTTCATTTCCGTTTCCACGACCCTCTGCTTCGCTTCCTCTCTCTTCGTCGCGCTCATTCTTCTTCGCTCCCAGCGCCTCCCCCAATTTTCTCAAGAGTCAAATTCGAATCAGACCTAAATCGGAGAGGTTTCGCAAGGGTTTGAGCTGTAACGCTTTGTTCGGTCTTGGTGTACCCGAGCTAGTCGTCATCGCTGGCGTTGCTGTTTTGCTTTTTGGTCCGAAGAAGTTACCGGAAGTTGGAAAAAGTATTGGAAAAACTGTAAAGAGCTTCCAACAGGTACGTGTTCTCGTCTCTGTTTCTTGATTTCGTCTAGTTATTACTTCAAATACAAGACATGGCTTAGTTGTGTTCGTTATGTTTCAATCTAATTTTATTTTTGCTTTGGAATCGAAGGAAACTGTTGGAATTGAACATAGTGAATAAAGTGATTTAGATGCTTGAATGAAAAGCTGGAAAAATTTGTATCCAGACGTGTGGAGAAAGATTGATGTCCAGGAAATCTAAAAAACTCGCCTGTTTTAGGGAAATTATATTAAACATACTATTTCATTTCAGATCCCATATTTCACAAAACCAAACTAGAAAAGGCCCACAGGTTCATTATTCTCGTACTTGGAAAGTCATTTTTCTGTTTTGATCTGGTCGATATATCAATTATCGTTTCCTTCTGCAATCGGAGTCGATTTTCAGGGTAGAAGTAAACGTAGATGGAGTTAAATTTAATTCACTTTTGCAAAATTTGAGATGGGAAATAATGTTTCAGGCAGCAAAAGAGTTCGAGTCAGAGCTAAAGAAAGAGCCTGGGGATTCAATGCCTGAAACTCCAGAAATAAAGCCTACAACTATGAGTGAAGATGAGGAGAAACAGGAGAAGAAGGTATCAAGCTCAAAGGAGAGTGTATGATAGAGCTTGTAATAGGTAATTTTCTCAAGGTTTTGAATCTATTATCTAAATATTAATCTTAGATCAGCTTCATATCAAATTACCTCTCTATTTTTTTTCAAATTAATGCTTATTATTTTTTCCTCTCTCGGTTAGACGGAAATGGACGTGAAAGGTTTGATCCTTTTTAGGGTAATTCAATGTTAAACTTACCTTCTTAGTATACCTTCTTAACATATTTTTTAGCGTGTCGAGTTCTGATTGATGCAATAAATATTATAAATAATTAATTTAATTATAATACATTAAGAATATTTTAATTATTCATATCAAAACTTGACACGTCAGAATTTAAATTAAGAA
>QAOC01026453.1:0-149742 GCA_003255005.1 Begonia fuchsioides | reverse complement strand
AATAAAGTAATGTTTCTTTAGTAAAGGTAGTTGCCATATCTTGTTAATAATTGGACCTTATCTTCTTCAAGTGTTGAATTTAAGCACCATCATAATTAACTGATATTGATCTAAGATATTATATTTTTTAAACATATTTATTGGAATTTTTTTATTAATTTTCTCACGTTATGTTATTTAATTATATAATTTATTTACAAAAATGTATATATTATCAATTTAATGTATTTTTCAAGTATTAAGTTCTAATTAACCCACATTGTAAAATGCTAAAAAAAAAAAAAGAGCTCAAATAAAATCAATTTAAAACTCGAGATATCGATAAAAAAATATTAAATTGATAATATATACAAAATGAAAATTATTAATCGATAAAATGAAAGTTATTTAAATTATTTTTAGAAAAATATAATATAATTAAAAATATTAAATAATTGATAAACAAATAAGGGAGCAACCAAGCAAAGAAAATAAATAAAGCAATACAAAAGCAAATGGCTTGTCCACCTGCCTGTCTCTCCACCTAAATCATTCACAAGTTGAAGTCACACATGATCTCATCACCGTACACGTGGCTCGATCTCAGCCCTCGTATTACCCCTCATCTCCCTTGTTCTTTCATGCAGCGAATAAAATATAGCCATTTTTGCTCATTCCATCAAGCTCTCACACTTTTCGTGCTTCAACAGATACGCAGAAAGCAAGAAAAATCGGAGATTTGTCGAGAGATTGAGGATTTGAAGAACGATTCACCAGATGAGCTGTTTAATGGAGACGGAGCTGCGCTTAGGGATGCCCGGCGACGGCGAAGCCGTGAAGAGCAATGGATGCAAGAGGGGGTTCGTTGAGACTGTGAATTTGAAGCTCAATCTGTCTTCAATGGAGTCTGGGAAAGAAGAAGGAGAAGAAAAGTTGCAGAAGAAGACCGCAGCTGCTTCTCTGCCTAGCAATGATCCGGCCAAACCTCCGGCGAAGTAATTTTTCTTCTTGTACTCTCTTTTTTTTTACTTTTTCAAAACTCTAGGAAGAAAAACCCTAATTCATGACATTTCGTGTCCCTTTCTCTCTCCATCGTCGATTATGATAGCTGTATAAGCGGGGTTTCCCCCTTGATTTCCCCATAAAACAAAACCAAGCTGCTTTTTTCTCGATTATTTTGTTTGGCTGTCGGGAATCTTAATTTAGTGAATTTAGTAAAAGGGATCTACGATTATCTTTTTAGAAACTTCCCGGCGACTCGAATGAAGGTAGATCTTGATTTTCAGAGCACAGGTGGTGGGATGGCCGCCGGTGAGGTCGTTCAGGAAGAACATGGTGGTTCAGAAGAACGGAGGCGGCGAAGGGGAGAAGAGTGGAGGGAATACGGCGTCGTTTGTGAAGGTCAGCATGGATGGAGCTCCTTATCTCCGTAAAGTAGACTTGAAGGTCTACCAGAGCTACAAAGAGCTTTCTCTTGCTTTGAGCAAAATGTTTAGCTCTTTCACTATTGGTAATTATTTCATTAATCTTTTTTTTTTCAATTATTTCCTCAATTATTACAATCGATTAGAATGAGTTTCAATGTTCCATTTAATACTGATGAATTCCATGCGATTAGATCTCGGTTATTTGCTCTGAAATGCTTTCCTGATGAAGAAATGACCTGTAAATTTGAGATCTTGATTTACATCAGATGTTAGAGCTTGGTAACTTGAATTCTAATATTATCTTTTTCCTAATCTGTTTCTAATGTTGAATTATTCTCGTATGTCGGTGGTTTTTTACTTCACGTAATGATTTTTACTTAGATCTAAGAGTAGTTTATTTCATGGAATAAACCTAGGATTACCCAAAATTGCTTTGCTACTCTCACTTTATTTGGTTGTTGTCGGACAAAATTACTGATCTTTGAAAACTCGGGTTATGGTTTCCAGGAAAATGTGAATCAGAGGGAATGAAGGATTTCATGAACGAGCGAAAATTGATCGATCTTCTGCATAATTCGGAATATGTTCCTACTTATGAAGACAAAGATGGAGATTGGATGCTGGTTGGTGATGTACCATGGGAGTGAGTTTGCTTTCTACTATCTGTTTTTTGGGCCGAAAATCTCTGGTGACGATTGTTCGATAAATTCTTGTTTGGTTTTTTCCTTTTTTTCGCAGAATGTTTGTCGATTCTTGCCAACGACTGAGGATTATGAAAGGGTCTGAAGCCATTGGACTCGGTAATCAGCTACGGTTTATTAATTTACACCTTAAAGGTTCGATAATTTTGAGTGTTTTTTTTGTCTGAGATCAAATTTTCTTGGTTTTTTTGCAGCACCAAGAGCTGTGGAGAAGTGCAAGAACAGGAACTGAAGTATTAATAATTTTATTTTCATTATTTGGATTGCTATTAGCCACGTGTGTTAGTTTGAAGTGAATTAACAATCTCAATCGAATCAAGCCGGACCGAACCGGTTCGATTCGAATCTGGTCTGGAGTTTGAACTTTGTGTGTGTAACAAGTTGTTCCTTCTGTTATTATATATAGTTGTTTTGTGGAAAAAAAAACAAGAAAGAAGATTAGGGTTTTGATCGTAACCCTAATTACATCGATCACGGTTCAACTGCCTTTGATTCGTCACGAAAATCATCTATTACATCTTAAATAGACTCTCCTTGACTAGAAGACTCGACGTTGATTGGATCTTCCGTTTAACCCAGATTAACTTTAGTTGGATTGAGTCTAAATTACATACGTTAATTCAAAGTTTCCTGAATATACTTGTAAAACTCGATGGTACCAAAGTCGGGTCAACCTTGACAAAAACCAAATAAAATACCATATAAATTTAAAAGCACATTTCAAATTCGATCTAATTACTCAAAACATAATATAAATATATTTAAGAGCGTATTTCACGATTTCGATTCTAATTCATTTCAAAATTAGACGGTACATTAGTAGCAACTATTGTGCATAATTTTTTTAACTAAAATCATAATATAAAATATAGACACATAGGTCTAGGGGTTGGCTGATCCGGTCCGATTCAACGGTCCGATCCAATCCGATCGGATTCGGTCGGATCAGACCAGGTATTCGGTAGAAGAATTTTTTACTTGATCCGACTTTCGGATCGTTATCGGATTGGATTGGCCATCGGATTCGGCGTCAATCCGATCCAATCCGAAAGTCAGATTGTTTAATTCAAATCAGCCGAAAGTCGAAACCATAAATCATTCAACATCCCCGACTCTGATTTTGGAATCCGAAAATCACTCGTCCTAATTTCTCGACTCCGCTACTCCGACGACGAAGCCGAGCCGCCTCGCCAACCCTCTGCTCCTAGACTCCGAATCTCTCTCCGACTACAAAAACGACGAAAATTAGAGGATGAATCACGGCTGTCGGTACCCTCATCGGATTGCGTCGTAAATTACGAGTTTTTACAATTTCGGGAAATTTCTGAATTACAAGTTTTTCAAAATCCGATCTGATCCGATCCGATTTCTTTAATCGGATTCGGATCAGATTCGGATTCAGATGACACATGTATCCGAATCCGATCAGATCAAAATTTTTGATTCGATTGTTATCGGATCAGATTTAATTTGCCTCAATCCGATCCGATAACACCTGATGTCCACCCCGATCAGTTAAAAAATCAAATGTCATTATAAAAAGAACACTAAATTCAAAACACATTCATTAAATTCTTGAAAAATAAAAAAGTAAGGTTTCATTTAATTTATTACTTTAATCTTTTCAAAAATTCAAGTAATTATTCTTCCAATTATTATAATAAAATTTATTTAACACTTCAAAAAGCATTTTTGATATTTAAACAATTAATTACGCGAATAATAATTTAATACAATGAAAAATAATTACATCTTTAATTTACTTAGCTATGGCGGCGTCGTTTTATGAGTGTGATCCTCGTAAAATGATTTTAAAAATGTTGTAAAAATGTAAATTCAATTCAGCTTTCTAGAACGGGGGTCACTGAAATCTCGGCTCTTTCGCTTTCCAGTTTGCTCTTAGCCGAACATGCAGCAGGTGACTGAAAATACTCGTTCTTCTCTTCCATGACCATGAGATTTTGATCATCTGTCTACTCTTGTGAATCTGATTTTGAGGATGTTTTAATATTTGATCGAAGGGCGGAGGATCTGAGACGGAGGTCACCTGGGAGGATCAGCAGCGCATCAACAAATTTGGTAGATTGAATAATCGATTTCACGAGCTTGAGGACGAGATTAGAATCGCCAAGGTATGAAATGTTTCTTCTCTCTTCTTATTGCCGTCGATTTTGATTTCTGGTGCAAAATTGGAGGATTTCTAGTTCATTTACGCCTGATTTTGAGTGTAGTTTTTGCAGTGAGATTGTCGAAGCGTCTTTTAATCGTGTTGAGTTGCTCTGGATAGGAGATATTTTTCTTTTTTCCCCCTTTTTTGGATTCAGCTTCTCCGACTGTATGAATGCCATTTTCAATGCTTCGGTGAAGAATTAGAGAAACCCTAAATCAAAAGGAGAGGAATTGGGGCTGGGTGGTGATGGAAGATATATCTATTTGAGGCTTAAATATATCCTCGCCACTCACTGATCTGCCATTGTTTTTAGTTTATGAAACATAATAGGAGGCAGCCGAGGTTAGACGTCATGTTCACTAAAAATCTCTAGGATAATCCATGGTAGATATGAACAGTTGCTCTTGAAGTGGCCAAATAAGGCTTAGTTGATCTTATCATTTATGAACTTGTTCGAACTTGGTGAAGGGTATTGCTTGAAATCAAATGGTAGAACTCATCGGAACACGATTCACATTGTTATGCTTGATAGCTCCGATCCGAAGAGATCAAATGGCAAAGACTTTCAACCATCGTAAACTATGTGATGGAAATGGAATGTAACTCTAGTGCTGTGTAAATTCTCGAAACTTTTATCTTAAATCTCTCAAAACTCTTATCACATATTGTGTTCTAGTTTTAAGAGCTTTTTAAGAGTTTGATTTATAACAGAGGAGTGAGATATGTCCTCATAAGAACACGATTCACATTGCTATGTTTGATAGCTCCGTGGCAAAGATATTGAATAGGAAAAACTTCCGAGCATTGTGAACTCGTCAATAGAAATGGAATATAGCTCTCATGCTGCGGAAATTCACCAAACTTTGATCTATGTTTTATCTTAAATCCCCCAAAATTCTCTTCCCATGTTGTGTTCTATTTTTAAGAGATTTGAAGCTTGATGTGTGAGTTATGTTCTGTTCATCTGTTTTTTTTTATTCCAATAATTGCCTTGCATTTGCTTTATCGATCTCGCTATGGCCCGAGCGTACGTGCTTATTTCTTTCAGGAAGCAAATGATAACCTTGAAGATGCCGGCAATGAACTGATTCTCACTGACGAGGAGGCGGTGAGATTCCAAATCGGAGAGGTTTTTGGCCATGTGTCCAAGGATGAAGTCGAAGCCAAGATAGAAGAAATGAAAGAAGCCAACGCCAAGAACTTGGAGAAGGTTGTGGAGGAGAAGGATTCCGTATTGGCTCAGATGGCTGGATTGAAGAAGATATTATACGGCAAGTTCAAAGACTCGATCAATCTCGAGGAGGATTGAAACCCAAGATGAGTTCCTCATCCCTCGTTCGTTAATCTTCGGTTTTTCATTTTACTCTTTGAAGAAATGTGTAGTTCGATCTTTTGGGAAAGACTCAACTGCTCTAATATTTGGATTGGATATGAATTTCTTGTTGTTCGATGATTTAAACTTGGAAACAATCGTGTATGATTCGATAATCCGGGTTGTGATAGTGAATTCGATTGGGTTGGAACTCGAAAAGGGCATCAAAATGAAGGTTAATTGTGTGAAAAAAAGTGAGCTTTTGGCAACTAAAGACCTCCCCAATTATGGGTAAAGAAAGAACAAACTGGAAACCCTAATCATCGAAAATTCTGCAAATATTCATAATTTCTTCTGAAATTTTCTGTCGACGAGATTGAGAAGCTCAATCGATCAACAAACTGTCAGCCAGTTCAAAATTTAATAACGGTGGATCGATTTATCGGTCACTCTGGCTTTGAATTCCTGTCAGAGAATGAGATCAATTCCGAGATCCGGTCTGTTGCAATGGATAACCTCCGGCGACTGAAACCAATCCCCCATCGGCGGCGCTCTCCTCGTCGAGAAAATGATCCACGGTTGATCGGAATGCGGCATGGAGTCCGACAAGAACAACTCCGACGATCAGCGAAACCAGAACGTTTAGCCCTACTTTGGTGAGAACGAGGGCGACAATGGTGATCAAGCTCAGCAAAACTAACACAATTCTATCGTCTATGATCTTGCCGAAAATCACGATCGGTCCGTGGCGGAAGAAGTAGAGAAAGAACCAGGCGATGAATATGATCAAGAACACGATCATCGAAATCGGATGCCAGAAGAGGCTGACGAAGAGAATGAAGAGCATCGCCATCGTGTAGTTGACGCGGAAATAGCTGACGTTCTGTCGAATTCTGGACATGGCGTCGCCGTAGCTCAGAGGACGAGAGAAGAACGAGAAGTCGACGAGCTCCCGCCATGGCCGTCGCGTCGCCATTACAGATTGCGTCGTGTTTCTCGCCCGAACAAGAAAGGTGAGGTTCGAATCGGACGATGAAGGCTCCGCAATCACGGTGGTGGTCTGGCCGGCGGCGGAAGAGGTCAGGCCGCCGTAACTCACCGGCGGTTTCAGCGACATCGCTCCTTCGCCGGTTTCCCCAACCCTAGATTCAAAAACTCACCGAAAGAGGGGAATAGTGGTCCAAATCTCTTGATTTATCGATTTGCAGAACGGCGAAGGCTCCGGTACCGGTATTTGGTGGAGAGAGAACTTCCGGCGACGCTAATGCAGGGAAATTGGATGGAATCTTGGCAAGATTTCTTCTTTAACGAACCCAATTCGTTGACTGCACTTTCGATGACAATATATATAAACAAATCGTAGTTGAATCAATTGAGAACGTGGTGGGTGCCATGTAACTGCGCCTGAAAAAAGAAATCCATGGCGTTTTGTCAGCTCCTTTTTTCAATTTTGTTTGGTTGGCGAGAAAATTTGCAAGAAATTGTCGAGAAATCAGTAACCAGAGTTAGAGTCAGCCAAAGTCGAATCATATAAACTAGACTTAAACTATCGATTTTAAATTATTTTTTATTTTAATTTTTTTAAAAAATTATAATTTTTTAGTCAATTTTAATATTTAGATGTAAAAAACTATGAAAACATAACTGAAATCATATATAAAAAATTTTAAATCGAGTAAAATTTGACATAAATCTTAGTATAATTCGATATAAATTCAAAAACTAGTTATAAATCGAACTAATTACTTAAAATTCAACTCAAATATAATAAAAATATATTTTATTATTATATTTTATTTTTTTAAATATAAATTAAAATCAGTTTAAAACCAAAATTGCACCATAACCATTGTTTTTGCTTCTGATTCTAAAAATTCAGAACCAAAAATTCTAGTTCTGGTTTTATTTCAGAATAAAAATAGACCAGACCGGTCATGCTCACCCCTAACTAGAATTAAGCTTCAATAGATCAAACTTTTCTCTAAATTTTAAAGATAATTTTAAAATTATCTTTTTATAGTAAAGGTTAACTTTGGAAATATAATCATTTCATAGAAAAGAAATTAGTAATTGAGTTCTTGAATCAATCAATCTAAATTTAGCCAATTTCCCAAATTATCTCGACAATTTCTTGCAAATTTGTCTAATTTTAATTATAATTATATTTTTCTTATTTTGTTATTTCTAATTTTATTTAGTTTTCTAGTTTAAATTAGTTTCTTATTTAATTTAATTTACTTTTCAATAATTTCCTATTGAATCAATAAGTTTTAAGTTTCTTATCATGAATAGTTTATTTTATGTTTCTCAAACAATTCTATAGAAAAGTTTATCAAAAGATAGAGATCACTTTGATATTTATTTCTCTACTACTATTTTACTTCACAATTTTGATCCGCACTATGTTACATCGTTTGAAAAAATAAAAAAACGTACGTCACCGACAAGGTTTGTCAATTTTCATTTTTTTGCATTGATTGATTCTATCCTCTTAAAATAAAAAAAAAATCAAATAATAGTTTATTTGATACATTAACGCCGAAAAAGAGAGCAGATTCGTCTTTGTACCCAAAAGACAAAATCTCTCGCTCCCAGAGCTCCCACACCCCGGCACGACAGTTTGTGAGGGAGTTAAATCACGGTGACTCAGCGGCCTAGAGATAAGAGGTCATTATCTGATATCTCAATGAGGTACCTCAACATTGGGGCAACAACTCTCACATTAAGACAGCACAGACGTCGAACCTAAGTTCTTATAGTCAATCTATCATATGTGACCTATGCCCGTGCGGGCAAGGGCAGATTCGTCCTTAAATCTAGGTGATGCTGTTAAGAAACTTAATCTATATCTACAACCAGCCAAACCCAGTTTCTCTTCCACCACCATAGATGAACTTGTTGCTGTTAGGAGAAAGAAAATCCAAAATTTAACTAAAACCATTTCATAAAACCGCCATTGCAGCTCCTGAGCTGAACTTGAAGAAGAAGAAGAAGGAACAATAATAAACTGGAACAAAAGAGGAGAAAAAAATCCACATTTCACGGCCATTGCTAGGTAAGTTTAGTATGAACTAACCTTTTTTCACGGCCCTGAACGAACTGTTGCCAACATTAGGAAACAAAATTCCAAATTTAGCCATTTGGGTGGAAAGAAATTGAAACTATATTTGCTCCAGACCATCATTTTCCAACGTACTTCGATTGACCAGTGGACTGAACCCAAAAAACAAGGAAAGAAAGAACAAACAACATCATACAAAGCAAAAATAAACGGCTACTGTTTTTTTTCTTGCCTGGTTTGTGTCTTTGTAATCCAGGCGAGGCTTCGAATGCTGGAGCTTTGTGGAGATGGTTTAGGCATCACCTCCGCCGCCATTGAAGCTCGAACGAAAAACCAAGAATTTCCGTAGAGTTTTTTTGGTTTCGTTAATGGAGCTGTTGTTTTCCTGTCTGCAAAATCCATAATTCTCCTTCAATTCTTTGTCTCCAGCCATGTCGATTAAGATCCTTGTTTTGCTAGCGGTTTTCTGTCTGAATGTGTTTGATGGTTTGGCCTTGGATTCAAAGCCATTGCTCTTAGGATGTGGCTCGGCCAAAGAGGGCACAGACGAGGATGGACGAAAATGGGGATCTGATTCGAAATTCCTCAATTCGACAAACTCGGTAATGGCCACAGCCCAATTTCAAGACCCTTCTCTTACTTCACAAATACCATACATGGATGCAAGAATTTTCACCACTGAAGCGACCTATAATTTCCCAATATTGGCCGGAAAACGATACTGGCTCAGGCTGCATTTCTACCCAGCAGTTTATGGTTCCAACAACGCTGCAGAATCCTATTTCTCTGTGATGGCAAATGAGCTCACTCTGCTGAAGAATTTCAGTGCCCAATTGACATGCCAGGCCTTTACACAAGCTTATATTGTGAGAGAATATTCGATTGCACCGTCAGATTCCGATTGGTTGAGGCTTAAGTTTAAGCCAGATGTGGGATTTGCTTTCATCAATGGGATTGAGTTGATTCCAATGCCTGATCTTTTCGAGATTGAAGCCGCTTTGGTTGGGGCTTCTGATCAAACCGTTGAAGTCAAAAGCTCTAATCTGCAGACTATGTTTAGGTTGAATGTCGGCGGGCAGTATATTTCTCCGATCAACGATTCGGGTCTCAGCCGGACTTGGTATGATGATCTTCCTTACATCTATGGGGCTGCAACTGGAGTTACAAATGAAGCAAGCAAAAAAGTTAGAATCAACTATGAAAATATGCCTCAATATGTAGCTCCTGTTGATATTTATAGAACCTCAAGATCTATGGGAAATGATAAAAGTGTGAACTTAGGCTACAATCTCACATGGGTGTTTCAGCAAATTGATCCAGAATTCATGTACCTTGTCAGACTCCATTTCTGTGACTACTTTCTCACCAAAGCCAATCAGATTGTTTTCGACATCTTCGTGAATAATCAAACGGCTCAAAACACCGCCGATGTGATTGCATGGAGCGGCGGAAAGGGTGTGCCGATATACAAAGACTTCGCCGTATACGTCTCTAAGGATGACCAACTTTGGCTGGCATTGCATCCATCTTCCGCAACCGATCCTGAATTCTTTGACGCAATGCTCAATGGATTTGAGATATTCAAACTGGACTCGGCTCAAGACTTGGCTGGTCCGAATCCGAGCTTGTCGGATTTTCAAGTCAAGGTGGAGGCTAAATCGCCAAAATCTTTCGAAGAAAAGCACCAAGGTAATTCTCATGTGATTGGTGGAGCTGCAGCCGTTGTGGTGGCTGCATTGTGCTTTGCTGTTTATCAAAGGAAAACCCGAGTTCAAGGCACAGACTCACATACTTCGAGCTGGCTGCCAATCCAAGGAAATTCGCATTCGAGCGGAAGCAAATCGACTATATCAGGGAAAAGCACAGCCAGCAGTTTGGCTCAAGGACTTGCCCGCCATTTCTCTTTGCCGGAGATCTTACAGGCCACAAAGCGTTTCGACGAGTCGAACGTCATTGGAGTTGGAGGATTCGGAAAGGTTTATAAGGGAGTTATCGACGGAGGGACGAAAGTGGCGATCAAGAGGTCGAATCCTTCTTCCGAGCAGGGAGTTCACGAGTTTCTGACCGAAATCGATTTGCTCTCCAAGCTGAGGCACAAACATTTGGTGTCTTTGATCGGTTTCTGCGATGAAGATAATGAAATGTGCTTAGTTTATGACTACATGGGGAAGGGGACTCTGAGGGAGCACATTTACAAGACGAGCAAAACCCGTCTTCCATGGAAGCAACGGCTAGAGATTTGCATCGGCGCCGCCAGAGGGCTGCACTACCTTCACACCGGAGCTCAGTACACAATCATTCACCGAGATGTTAAAACAACCAACATTCTCTTGGATGATAACTGGGTGGCTAAAGTTTCAGATTTCGGCCTCTCCAAAACAGGTCCAAATATGGCAAATGGCCATGTTAGCACAGTCGTTAAAGGCAGCTTCGGCTACCTAGATCCCGAGTATTTCCGCCGGCAACAATTGACGGAGAAATCAGACGTTTATTCCTTCGGAGTCGTGCTTTTCGAAGTTCTTTGCGCAAGGCCGGCCCTGAACCCCAGCCTCCCAAAAGAGCAGGTAAGTCTTGCAGATTGGGCACTACACTGCATAAAAAAAGGAACTCTCGAGGACATTATCGATCCACATCTCAAAGGGAAGATCAATCCCGAATGTTTGAAGAAATTCACCGATGCGGCCGAGAAATGTTTGGACGACCACGGAATCGAACGCCCTTCCATGGGCGATGTTTTGTGGAATCTCGAATTCGCACTTCAATTGCAGGAAACTGAAGAAGGCTCGACTCGTTCTTGCTCGAGAATCACCGACAGCGAACTCGACGACGGGAGCCGACGAGGCCAGAACGGTGCCGTTCATCACAATAATCTCAGCCTCGGATCCGAACATGAATCAACTGATGCAGCTAAAGATGGTACCGGCAATGGCGTTTTCTCGCAGATTGTTAATCCGAATGGACGGTAAGCACAGGTTTCTTCGCCATCAACATGAAAACGAAGAATCAAGGAGAATTCGAGCTTCTAAAACCAGAGATTGCTGTCCCCTTTGCCTCTTCGTGATCTTTAGTAATTCTATGGAAGCCGCTGTGCATCATTGCTATTTACATTCTAATGGAAGAGCCCAAAAAATCAAGTATTGGCAGCCTGCTGTATTAATTTATTATATCATAAAATCTAATGACATTTTTATTTTTAATTGCAATATTTATAATAAATTATCAAAAAAAATTAACACTTTGTCTTAATTTTTGTTTTTATTTTTATTAGTAAAAAATCATTAAACCATAACCGGAACTGTAGGTTAAAAAGTTCTAAAATTGAGTAAAATCTGTCTCAGACCATAGTAAAATTTTATATAAATTCTAAAATTGGTTATAAATCCCTCAAATTACTTAAAATTCGACATAAATATAATAAAAAAATTATTTTATTATTTTATTTAATTTTTTAATTATAAATAAAACTAAATTAAAACTAGAACCGTGCATTCTAGTTGTGATTCTATTTTAGAATAAAACTAGACTGGGCTGACATGTGTCTACCTCTATCTATTCGCAACAACATAAGTGTATGTTGTGGGTAACAACTTCTTCAAGATGGAGCAATGGTTGTGGTTGTTGCATCTCCACAAAGGTTGTCGTTATAGTTTAATTTGTTTATTTTAAATTTTATAGTCTATTGTACATAAATTAGTCAATTATAACATGGGTTGAATAAACTTAAATCTCTCTCGTTTGTTAATCTGCCAAACGAGAGAGATTTTTTCTTTGAAAGAATTCTAATACTTCCATGGATTTTTTTCACAGGCTGACCTAGAGGCTGATGTTGCGGCTGCTGGTCAGCCGAAGAAGAGGACATTTAAGAAGTTTAGCTTCAGAGGTGTGGATTTAGATGCCCTCTTGATATGTCTACGGATGAGCTTGTGAAGCTATTCACTGCTAGGGCTCGGAGAAGGTGAAGAACCTATGGGCTATGACATCGCTTTTTCAATCACGTAATTAGTTTTGTTAGTTTTCGGTCTTTGATTCTTTGGTGTGGTGTTTTGTCGTGTTTTGTAGGTTTCAGAGGGGGTTGAAGCGAAAGCCAATGGCATTGATTAAGAAACAACGGAAAGCTGTAGGTCCTTTCTCTTATAGAATGAAAGTCTTGACATGTGTATTCATTTAGTTTACATTTCAATCTGGATAGCTCAAATCTTCAAATTTGGCTTCCTTCATCCAAGAGAATATTGTATACCTCTTTTGAATCTAGTTGATTTTGACTTATGGCTGTAGCACTCACTTTACATCATTTATCTTTGTGAGTAGTTATCATGAACATGAGCATAATATGTTAGGCATGCAGAGGTGTATGAAATTTAGCACTTCGATTAACAGTTTCATAAACGAAAAGTAACCAGTACAATTATGATCAATGGCCATGGACCTGGGGGCTGGGACTTTATTGTAGATTGTTTTATTCATCATGCTAATGAGCCATATTACGTTAGGTATATGAATATGGAGGTGTATGTGAGGGAAATGGAGGCATGCGAAATTTAGCACTTTGATGTACAGTTTCCTACAATGGAAAAACATTCAACCAGGTTGAGATAAAGCCTGAAATGATTGGCCACTACCTTGTTGAATTCTCCATTTCCTACAAGCCTGTGAAGCACGGCAGACCTGGTATTGGTGCCACCCACTCTTCCAGGTTCATTCCTCTCAAGTGAAACGTTTTTCTTCTCCTGTACATACTGTCTTCTACCCACTGTTTCATCGGCTTTTTTCTCGAGACTTGAATTGGATTATCTATCTCTGTGAGTTCTCTTTCTTTAGTGGCAATTTTGTTTTGTTAAACAGACCATTTTATGAGTACTTTATTAGAAACTCATTGAATTGATGGTTCATCTTAGCTACCTTCTTATGCTATTTTCTCCTTGCAAATTTGACACTATCCATCTGAGAAATCAAGGAATTGAGATGGAAGAACATTAATGCAGCCATTTCTTTCTACTTCCAAGTTCTTTAATTTAACGGCAATCTATTATGGATTGATGATCTTATGGATTGATGATCTTATGGATGATTTTCGTCTTTGGTAAGAACTTTCCGAAGTATCAGACACTAGCATATGAAAAAACATATCAACCCGAACAAAAATCCAACCGATAACATCGATAGTGCCTTTCCAAGCAGCCGATACTTGGGTTCTCGGTAGATTTTCCAACCTTCTAGACGAACATTGTCTAGGATTTTCGAAGCAAGCTTCCGACATCCCAGCTGGGTGCCAACAAATTAGAGCATAAGATTAAAAAGTGTTCAAAATCATAAACAATGGGCATTAATAATCAAGAAAATGTACAATAGGCATCAGAAAAATCCGATCACCAGTCCTTTAGAGAAAGCAAGGGAAAGAAGTTTAGGAGTGAACAGAAATGTCACCATTGTTGACCTTTGGAGGAGCAATTTTTGCCATCTCTCTGTCTTTCACCTGAATCTTACTTCCCCCATTGATCCCCACTTTTGCTCTGTGGCTACTTTCGATTCCGCCCTCTGCTGCTTTGTGACTTCCGAGGCTGTGCCTTTGCCCTCCCGGACATGCTCTCGCCTTGGCCTCCTCTCTCGGTTTCATTGCATCTCCATGGCTCTTTCGCCGGGTTAGATTCGGAGATTTTGGGCGAGTCAATGGCAGCTGAGATATCATATAGAACGGATATTATCATAATTGGAATTTATTGTTTTGCAGGGATCGGCTTTACAGGTCCTGTGTTAATTGGGTTGAAATCGAACAATATTATTGAATGAGAAAACCCACCAACAATTTGGAGTTGGAACAAACAAGATGCTAAGTATAATTGAGTCTTTCGAAGATAATATTAGATTATCTTCTTAACATATCATCTTAACTTACTTTCTGACGTGTCAAGTTTTGATTGATACAAAAATATTATAAATAATTATTTTAATTAGACTAATCTAAACTTTAAAAATATATTTGTCTGGGGTTATTTTTAAACTAAAATAGATTGGTCTCACCTTCTTATGTTCGATTTTTGGAGGTGGTCCTTGATAGTAGAAACTCGGTACAGGATTGGCTTTAATCACCAAGTTTTTTCTAAGCTGTTTAATGGCTGCTTCCTGTTCTTCCTGGATAAAAAAAATTGAAACTTTCATGATCCGAATATCAACAACAAAATGCAAATACCGAAATATGAACGAAAAATCGATAAGGCGGAATACCTTAGTTCTTGCTTCAGCCTGGCATTTTTCGGCCTTCAAAGCTTCATTTCTCTCCTCTAACTTCACGTAGAACTGTAAAAAATGAATACAAAATATGATAAAATCGAGTAAAAAACATTTCTTCATCTTTTTGAAAAGTTGGAAGAATAAAAAAATTTATACTTCTCTCCTCCTTTCGGCCCGCTCGGCCGATTTAAACGTGGGACCTACAGCGATTGTTACTCGAGATTTCACAGATGNCTCTAACTTCACGTAGAACTGTAAAAAATGAATACAAAATATGATAAAATCGAGTAAAAAACATTTCTTCATCTTTTTGAAAAGTTGGAAGAATAAAAAAATTTATACTTCTCTCCTCCTTTCGGCCCGCTCGGCCGATTTAAACGTGGGACCCACAGCGATTGTTACTCGAGATTTTACAGATGCAGCTGCTCTACACATGGTTAAGGATTGAATAAATTTACAACTTTTCAATACGAATCTTCGATTAAATTTGCAATTTTTTTGGTCGGGTGAAGGATACGATGATGCTAAGGACCAATTATCTTCTTCTTCGTGATGCTTTTTGTACCCTGTCTGCCATAGCTTCCTCGATAAAACCGGAGAAGACACCTGATATAAACACAAATTTTAACTTCGAAGAACAATGAACAAAAGCTTCACGGTCGATCAAAATGTTAGCCATTTTATCCAAATCTGATTACCTGAAAATTGTTCTTGAATGTTGGAGGAGTTTCTTGATTTTTTTCGGTATTTGGCGAACTATTTGCGACAGTTTTGGCTGGATAATTTCCATTCATGTTTCCAGGAGATGCAGATTTAGATCCTGGGGAGTTGAACTTTTCGAGATTTCGGTTTTTACTTTCTAAAACGTTGAATTTCTCAACTTTAGAGATTTCTTCGGTACATTCTTTGACGTCGTAATCCTTTGATTCATCGATACTTTCTTCTCTAAAGTTATTCGCGATGGGGAGTTCGTCCACTGACTTATGCTTCTCTTGCCGGCCGACAATATCCCTGCCCATCACCCTGAAAATAGAAAACTCGACATTTAAAAAAGATTGCACAAATCGCTGCATGCATTGATTTCATTTTCATGGAAAGAGTATGAAAATTTTGATCCTCAAAAAATGTGAACTTTTCATTATTGTTTATCGCTTTCAATGAAACTACAAGAGCCATAATAAAATCAACAAATATGAAGCACTTGGAGTGTTTAAGCTTGAGGGCAATCGAGAATGGGAGGATTTTTCATTTTTTGAAATGAAATTTACTATTTTTGGAGCAGGTTGGAAAGTTCATTCTCAAACATGTGATAAAATCTTCCTTTGTTTATTTCTTCTTCTTCGTTCGTCAAACTATTGCTTTCATGGAATCAGGATTCGAAGAAATTACTAGAGGCAGACTGAGAGACAAGCAGATTCAATATCAATCGTTGAAGTAAACGATCGTTGAAGTAAACGATGAAAAAAAAGAATATTATAAAGAAAGGATTCCTAAAAGGAAAACAAACAAAATTTCTAGCTCAAAATCATAGATCTTTATTTGAAATTTCAGAAAACTATGGCGTAGGATAAAGAAAAATTCATTTAAACCATGAAATTGGAGAAGATGATATGCATTAGAATAAAAAACCAAATGATGAACAAAAAGAGAAAGATCCAGACCATCAATTCACACAAGATCTAAACTGAAACAAAAGCAATGAGTTAAGAAACTAGTCCTAAGAACACACCATTGTCGACTTTTGAGAACAATTAGACAAACATCAGCTTAAACAAAAAACAAGGCCATCAATAAATACAGGCTACGATTAAAAGAATTTGCAACAGAAACCGCCATACCGGACTTGAAAGCTATATTTAGACAGAGCTCGACTTAATCAATTAAAAGGCAGAGACAACTAAGGAGAACCCAAAAACAGAATCAAAACGAAGACATCCAGCCCACATTTTACAAGCTTAAATAAGAAACAACCCCATTGTTAATTAGAGGGAATGAACAAACACATCAACTCCGAACCATTAATTAAAGACAGCGAGAAGAGTCGATCCAGAGAAACCTAAGGACGAACAAAAAGGAAGAGATCTAGACCTACATTCTCACCAGCATAAAGAAAAAGAAACCAACGACAAAACAAAAGACAAAACCCAGAAAAAGAAACCGCCATTGTCGACTTCGGAGCTAAACTTAAAAAACACATTAAATGGCAGAAGATCAAGTAAAACAAAGAGATCCAAACCCAACTTTTACAAAATGAAATCCGAATAAACCCACCGTGAAAAACCAGATTCCGGCGCAACTTCCGGGGAGACCCTTCCTTACCAGTCTTGAGCTGGAAACCAGGCGATGAAATTTCTCAGATTTTTCACTCTCCACTTCTCCTTTTAGTACAGTTTGCTTTGCCACTTTATATACTAAGACTAAAATTTTGTTTTTTTTCATTTTTTTTCTTCGTTGATTTGATTTTCCATTCAACGACGCCAGAGGTCCAAAGCGTTATCTTCTTCTCTCTCTTCTGTTCTTCCCTCAAACTTCCCGACAGATACTTTGACGGCGTTAAGAAACGTCGGAGTTTGAAAAATGTGGAGGCAACGAGACAACGTACTCTGTTACGCGGGCCCCACTCTTGTCAGAATAACGACGAATCGAATTCTTTGGGACTCAACGTTCCGTTAAACAATCGTCAAAGTCCTTCCGTGAACGACCGAAAAAATAAGGGTGTTATAGTAATTCCGTTTATCAGTTTAACCCATATTTTCGCTATTTTTTAAAAATGTTTTTCTTTTATTTTCATCACTTTCTTATATTTTATCCAATTATAAATATTTTTATATTTTTAAAACTATTTTAAACATTTACATAATTTAACAAATTAAATCTTAAAATTTGAAATTAACAAAATAGTCCACTCTCGCTTCGCCTACGTGATGCAGAGAATACACATGCAAAGTTTATTTTGTTTATTTTAAATTATAATGCTTGTTTTATAAAATTACTCGAACCATAGGTTTAAACGTGAGATTTATCCCTGAAACGACGATGGGTTCGTATTTTACATGTATGATTATGTGTACATTAGTTAGAAGGTCTAAGATGACAACTCGGTCATTAGCCGATGTCATGTTGTTTGCACTTCGATAATCTTCCGTTTCAATTGTAAAATTTTTTTACTGTGTCAGTTTGAGTTTAAATTAATTGTTTTTTCGTCTGTCCTTGAAATAAATGATGAACTCATATCATAGCTAGAGGTGGGCAAATCCAATTTAACCAGCCAAATGATCTGTTTGATTCGCAACTACCTATGACTTTAGTCTTTGAAAGCAAAAAACTGTGAAATCAAAATTAGACAGTAAGTAAAAAGAAAAAGAACTCAAAATCCAATAAACTATGACTTAAAATTCAACATAAATTCAAAAACTGAACCATCATCAGATCAAAACTGCACTGTATTTTATTGTTCCTATTTATATTGGAAAATTCTAGAACTTGGCATTGATTTCTTGAATTTGACAGGACTAGAACTCTCACCACCTAGGCGGATAAAATGTTGTATTTATTCCATAAAATATGTTTAATTGCTTTTAATGGATCACAATTATCGAATATCGTAGGCCCAATCTAAATATTTTCTGCTCATGTTGGGCCTTCTATTGGGCCTGTTTGTTGAGTTTCTATTGGGCTTTCTATTGGGCCTGAGTACTGAACCATTCATAATATATTAATATCCCTAAATACCATAAATATCCACTCCCACTTCTCCGTCTCGTATCTTCCTCCTTTCGTTCCCTAAGCCCACCCCACCTTCAAACCCTAGAACCTCCCCCCCTTTTCTTACGCTCTTCGATTTCAGCTTTCGCTCCTTTCTCCGGTCTTCATTGTCGACGTATGTATCAATGTGAACTTCCCCCTTGTTTCGGATCGCTTATTGTTTATTTGCGATCAAATTTGTTTTGATGTTGATTTCGAAGCTGAATTTTCTGCTCTTGTTTTTCTGTCCTTTTGTTGTTGTTGTTACTATTCTTTTTATTATTACAACTTGTGAGTGTAATTTTGAGGTCCTTATTTGCACTTTGCTGTTGTCTTCATCGCAAGCATTAGTGCGGGTTTTAATTTCCTTTTGTTTTCAATCATTTCTAGTTTCATTTTCCTCTTTTGATGTTCTGTATCCTTCAGTGTTTTCTATGTTAACTTCTATTTTGGAAGTAGAAATTTCGATGCTTATTTTTCTGTTCTTGTTTCGTTGTTGTTGCACCTATTCTATTTTTTGAACTCAGTGATTTGATTTTATTTCTTTGAGGTTTTTATCTATTGAGTGGTGGAAATATTCTCAGATTTTAGCCCGTTTTAGTTTTCATTCAAGAAAAATCTACGGGTCTTTCTTTTTTAATTCTGTGTTTAGAGAAGTTATCTGCCATATCATTTTTTCCAGCTATGTTGTGGATCGAGGTTATGGCGAGTTCAAGTCCTTCCTCTTAGCCACGTATTTTTGAAAGATCGTGGAGAAAATTTATTTATTTTGTTGCCATTTATTATTTGCTAACTTTTATATCTGCTGGAATAGTAGTTAAAAATTGTTCATTGAAATGCAAATAAACACACAAAAGCAGCCACAAATGCTGGGACAAACGCCCTAGACTCTTGAACTTGAAGAAATCAACCCCCCTTAAGAGATTTAGATATATTTTGTTTGACGATCTCCTTATCATTGTGTCACAGTGTCTCTCACCATGTACACTCGTACTTTTACACTTCACTTTCACCACAGACACCCACACTCTCATGCTCTTAACTAACTTTGCACCAGTAATGTTTAATATGAGCTCCCCATCTTATGATTAATCATTCTCCTTATCTTCCTATAAAGAATTTACCAGATTAACAGGCCTTCTGTCGTCCCTTTTTTGTGAAAATTTTTTTTGTCACTGATATTTATCTTCTCTTTTTATGCATTATGGGTTAGTATTGAATTTTTATTGTATTATGCTCTTGCTTACTTTTAGGAATTTCTCTAGCCTGTTTAATTTCATTTTGGGATACATTGAGTAAGGACACAGATAGTTGCCTTTTAAGAATCTCTTTATACTTACATGCTTATTTATCATGTTTTTGTTTGTTTTTTTTGCAAGTAATAATCTAGTTTTGCAAATGAAAAAAGAAATAAGTGTGAACGTTGAGAGTAAGAATTAAAAGCAAAATTATTATTTTTTATCCACTTATATATAAAAATATTTACTGATTTTATCTCATTTAATATACTGTTTTCAACAACTGTTGATATTTGAGGCATTCTTTATGGTTCAGTGAATATTGAATGGCTGAAGCTGAAAATAATTTTGTGGAAAATGAGGCTGATCAATTGGCTGAGAATCCCGATACAGTTGAGAACTCGGATGTAGAGAATTTAGAAACAGTTGAGAATTCTGAAATAATTGAGAACTTGGAGGAAGAAGTGAGCACAGAAGAGCTAGAACACTCACAAGAACTAGAGAATGCAGAGTTAGTCCATAGTTTACTGAGAGAACAAAAACCAGCGCATGATGATGATTCTCTGGTTGTAGGAGCTGAGAAAAAGTGGCCTGGATGGCCTGGAGAAAGTGTTTTCCGGATGTTAGTTCCTGCGCAAAAAGTTGGGAGTATCATAGGGCGCAAAGGGGAGTTCATAAAGAAAATAGTTGAGGAGACAAGAGCTCGTATCAAAATTCTCGATGGCCCCCCTGGAACAGCTGAAAGAGCAGTAAGTCCATAATTTGTTCATATTTGTTGTGAATAGTAATGTAAAAAGTATGTCCTGTAGTTATATATATAATGCGGTCATGGATAGATTCTGCTACTGTGGATAAATTGGTATATTATTATGAGTAATTTACATTTGTCCTTATTCTTAATGGTAGTGTGAAATTTATTCCAATAATTGTTATTTTTTGTATATAGATTGAAGCTATTACCTGTAGCTAAGCTGGAATATTATTGAGAAATTTTGATTAGATGGTTGAATTTTATATCAACTATCTTTAGTTTTTTTTTTATTGATTTTAACATTGTGAATATTCTACATAATGTGTGTGTTCTATACAATTGTAAACTGAATATTTATCTGGCTTTCATTTGGATTGCCTGTGCTTGCTTATGTTCTATATTAGGCTCCGCGAGCATTTTTCTAAAAAGATATTATTCTAGCTTGAGCAAAGATGTTTCTAGTAATTGTTATTGTTCATAATAGTTTGGGTGAGAACAATGTTTATTTCATAAATAAAACTAGCTAGTTAATCCTATGAAACAGCTAAATTAGATATATTACTGTCTTGGAAGATCATGATTGAATTATAAGTTCTTATGATAAGCAGTAAGTGATTAAAGATAAAAATGGTCACTAAAACTTTGTCAAGTTTAAGCTCCAAGCGATATAATTTTCAGAATGTTGCATATTTCTGAAGTAAAAAACATTAAATTTACATCCTGCACATCCTTCCCGCTTCAATTTTCAAGTGAGTAGCCAGATTGCATATCCTCAATGAAGCTTCTCAATAAGTATTCTTTGTATTAAAAGGACATGTACTCACAATGTACTAATGAGTCACTAGTTTGAAGCATTTATATTACCAACAAGACAATTAATGGTGGGTAGAGCTGGAATTGACATTTGTTCCTTATAAGATTTTCTGCTCTTTCACCTAATATACTATCTTGTTGGTTTAGTAATATCTCTATGGAGGAGAAGATATCCTAGAAGTTGAAGTGTTGGTGCTTGACTTCTATCAAATGAAATTTGGCTGAAATATTATTTGACAGTAAAGCAAGATATAAAGAAGAATATTACACAAACTTGGTTCGACCAAAAAGTAAAAAAAATCTATTCTTATCAGTAACAAAATAAAATAGAAGCATCTCATCCTTTGCTGTGTAACAGAGGAGAATCTGTGCAGGTCGCAACAACTCAATCTTCAATAAGATCCCAAACTTGAGGAACCAAGATCCAGTTTGCAGAGAGTAAGCACTGAGCTTTACAATGTGCTGAAAAGATGATCTGTATAAATACATACAATCTCAAACTTATGTACCATGAAGCTCTGCATTCTATCTGGTAACTTCAGAACCTGATGGCTAGTGTCTCTCGGCAGATTGTACAAACCATAAGAAATACATATAACAACCGATTGGTCTAAGTATATGAGGGACTTAAAAGAGGCTTCTAAATCCTGGATACTCACACATGTGAATCAGAGAATAGACATGAAAACTCATCGAACAATTATTTGGGTAAAGATTTAACAGTGACAATGATACTGAACCTTTTAAAATCCATTAAATGAACCAAAAATGACCATGTTATTTTATATTGAACTAACACTTGGTAACTTAAACTCAATAGTTCTGTTTCCTGGTATTTTAGGGTCACCTTTAGATGATTTCATCTTCATGACTTTGTTGTGGATGACAAGGTGTTCGAGAAAATTCACCTAACTTATTGATGTTTCATCCTTTGTCATTGGGAGGTTTAATGGAATTTTGTGATGAACTAACTTGCCGAATAATGATGGTTAAATAGGTCATGGTATCTGCAAAGGAAGAGATGGATTCACCTCTTCCTCCTGCGGTGGATGGCCTCTTGAGGGTTCACAAGTGCATCACTGATGGTCTGGAGGGTGATTCTTCTCAAGCTTTGAATGCGGTAGGCAAGGTCTCAACTAGGCTCCTGGTTGCTGCCTCTCAAGCTGGAAGTTTAATCGGGAAACAAGGAGGGACGGTTAAATCTATTCAAGAATTATCCAACTGTATCGTTAGAGTTCTAGGAACAGGTTACTTCTTTGTCTTACATTGTTGAGTTCTTATTTTGATTCATGCGACATAAGCTAAGGGATGCCTTTGAAATTGTGCATTCTACTTCAATAATCATCAACAGATTGTTTTGTCAGAGGTTTATGCTTTGAGATTCACTCCTGAATTATGGAGACAAATTCATGGCCGTTCTTTGTCAATCTTCTAATCTCATGATTTTCTGGCTAACTTTTTTTTTGTAGAGGATCTTCCCGTGTTTGCTCTCCAAGAAGATAGAGTTGTTGAGGTTGTGGGTGATCCAGTGAATGTGCATAAAGCTGTGGAGTTGGTTGCATCTCATCTCAGGAGGTTTTTAGTTGATCGCAGTGTAATCCCAATTTTTGAAATGCAGGCATGTCTGCAACTTTACTAATTTGGAAATATATTTTACTTTTAATTTGATAGGGCTTGCATCTTAAACTTCGTGTAAGATGAAATATGAAATTTATACTTTTGATGTGGCAGATGCAGATGTCAAATCATCAAATGGATCGTATGCCTCCTCACCAATCATGGGGTCCACCTCAAGGTATTCCTCTCAATGCTGCAGGGGGTCCTGGTTTTACACATAATCATCAGTACATGCCACCTCCTCGTCAAATGGACAATTACTATCCACCTCCGGAATATCCACCAACAATGGATAAGCAGCCTCATCATGGTATTTCAGCTTATGGAAGGGAGGGTCCAGGTCCTATGGGCGTACATGCTTCATCCAATGTTCAGGCAGCTCCATCAATGGTTACCCAGGTTCTTATTATGTCTTTTCATTTCTTTAACTTGGAAATATTGACTCTCATTACAGTGTATGAGCCTGTTTCATAATGCCGGAAAAGGGCTCTGCTATTTATTGTAGTCTGTATCTCGAGTTCTTGCTTCATATTTGAAGATTTATAGAATGATATAGGTGCTATGTCACCAATAAAGCAGTTTTGGTAGATACAGCATACAGGGTAGGTAGTGTATGATGCCATGGTGCACTCATTTTATTATATATTGTGGGTAGCTATAACTGTCTTGAATTTTCTTTATTTGTGATTTCGGTAGTAATTTATGACTTGACATAGCAGATATCTATTAGCATCATGGTAAATGAAAATAGGTAGGTGCGAAAATAAGTCTTTAGGGTAGTGACAATATGGTAATGATTGTATAAAACTTTCTCGTGGAATTTGTTAATATTATGTGTAATTATGACGCTTTTCAGAATTCTGAAAAACCACAATTTTAGATTAAATCGCAAAAAAAGAGAAAATCAGAGAATCGTGGTGATGGAGAAGTTATATGCTAGTAACAATTTACAGAGGCTTAATTCTCTCTTAACTCTTTTAAAGTCTTCTCTTTTGCGATGACTCATGCCTTATTTTAATTCTTGGGATTTCCATAATGTCATTTCTTGGACCTTAAATTCCCAGATGTAAATAAATTTGTTTTTACAGGTCACACACCAAATGCAGATCCCTCTATCTTATGCTGATGCTGTTATTGGTACTGCTGGTGCTAGTATAAGCTACATTCGTCGCGCAAGTGGGGCAACTGTCACCATTCAAGAAAGTCGCGGTGCCCCAGGGGAAATGACCGTTGAAATTAGTGGAACTGCTTCCCAAGTCCAAGCAGCTCAGCAACTTATACAGGCAAATCATACTCTCTTCTTATTTTATTTTTGTCACGCAATTATTATTATTCAAATTTTTTTATTATCTTGTGAGGAACTTACGTAGCCTTCTAAGCTGTCTTTAGGAAAGAAATTTTTATCCGACATAAGGTATATATTTTCTTATGGATCATATAAAAAATGATAAATAGTAATTTATATTATGAACTATAAAGATTGTTGCATTAGATATTAGAAATCTTAAAAGTTTTTAATGAAGAAGTTAAATTTTACTATAATTGTAATGAATACCTTGTCATCACGTTATTTTTGATTTTATGATGTCGATCAATTTGATTATTTATTTTAGTGAGAATATTACATTTTTATTTATCTCATTGAACTTCATATAAAATAATTTTTTTTATGAATTTATAATCTTTTTAATAGTTTATAATAATCTATCATTAATAAATTAAATTGATGGACATTATTAAAAATAGTAAAAAGTGTGATGATTAGGTGTCCATCACGATTATGGTAAAATTCAAAATGAATATTGACATCTCTTAAAGTTTAAAGTATACACTGCTACTATCTTTGTATTTCAGGTTGAAATTGCTATTAGACTCTTGTTTTTATTAGTCATAACTCATATGTTCACTTTGTGCATTTTTTTTCCTGCTTCTGACCTTTTGCAGTATTTTTGCTTCAATATTACCTTTAGGATGATGTTTCTCCGTAAACTTTGATTTTCATTAATATGTCAAAACTCCTGGAGACATAAAAATCTTGGCCGCTCTACATTCTTATTCCGAGTTAATCGCAGAATTTCATGGCGGAGGCCGGGGCACCACAGCAGGCTCAGACCGGGGGAGCAGCCGAGCAAGGTTACAATTCTTATGCAGCGCACGGTTCCGTTTATGGATCTCCTCAAACAAATCAAGGGCCCCCAGGAGCCGGTGGCTATGGGTCGGTCTATGGTACAAACTACGGCTACTAGGTATGACTTTATGTTTAAAAATCCAGTTTGTTTTCTAATTTGGAAGCATATTATGAATCTGGCTCATGTTTTCTAGTCGAGACAATTTCATTATCGTACTCTGGAACAGACACTTGTTGAGTTCGGTTTAGTCTATATAGCCAGATTGGTGGTTTGATGTCGCTATATTTTCTTTGTTTTTCGACAAAATCGTTCGTGAAACTCACTTGTACCTCGATTTAATGTTGATTAATTTTATCTGGCAGTGACACCTTAAATATTGCCAATCTGATTAAGAATTGATTTGTTGGTAGACTTAGGTTTGTAATTCTGCATCTCAACTTCCGTGAACAAATCACTAATTTTTAACATACTTCAAATATGAAACTAAATTTTTATACCACGCCTAATTTCTTGGTATATAAAGGTGTAGGAATTATAATTATTCATATGATTGTCGCCACCCAAAGCACGAGGAGGAACAACGTAGTTTAAGACATTGGGTTTGTTTAAAATAGTGTTTCTCGACATGCAGAGTCCTCTAGTTAGTTTGTTTGTAAGAAATTTTATGCTAACCTATGGATTTTGCAGAGTATGAACTACACGTGGACCCATAATTTAGAGTCGAGTTTTGATAGAAAATAGATTTAATTTAATTGGTCAGATTTTATAAAATTAGATTCGATCATATATTCGATCTAATTTAAATTCAGCTCAAAAATTCAAGTTGGTTTTGGTTTATATGCACATTCAGTTTCATAAAGTTCAAACATCCGGGTTATTGACTTAAATCTTCTAAAGTTTAATTATTTACTCGCAAAATTTAAATTTCTTTCGGGGTCTGTAAAATTATATATGAACTCAATTCGATAGTATATTCGATTCAATCTTATTCAAATTTAAAATTTTTAAATGCTGGATCAGTTTAACGTAGGCAATTATACTATTTCTAAAACATGCAAAATTATCGACAAAAAAGCATAAAACCCAGCTATGCACCACCTTAGTCGCATTGCAGCCATGATTCGCTCTTTCCCTCTCCATGCTTGTTTGTAGACATTTTGGTTGACGACTTTTTAAGGATGTTTAAGCGAACATAAATAATTTCTCGTAAATGTTCAATTCGTTAAAAAAACAAGAGCCCACAACTTTTGACTATACTAAGTTTGATTATTAACCGCATTTTCTAAAAAATTGGATCCGAATTAGAATGATTTGAAATTAAATTTAATTTGCTCGAGTATTCTTATCGTAAATTAAATTGAAATAAAATCAATCGTTGCTTAAATTAGATTAAAATATAAATTCAGTAAAAATAAAAATAATACTAATCGTTACTTACACAATTTAGTGTTTAACATATTAGATAATATATTAAAATAGAAGATAATCTTATAATTATCAATTAATTAATAAATGCTGGTCTTGCGATTTTTTTAATTTTTATATACCACTTGTCATTTGATCATTCGTGAACTTCATCGTTAATTTAATAAAAATGAATTGAAAATGGAAGAAGATGTTCAAAGTTTATTTATTTTTCCCGGTGATCTCTTTGGTGTTCATAAATCATAATTGATTGGAATTGCCAAAGTACTTTTTTCGAGATTAGACTTTCGGTATGAGTCGTTTTCTCGGATCGTGCAGCCGACTTTAAGTCGTGGTCGGCGTCTGCCTCCATTTCCAACTCGCTTTTGTTCTTTTTTATTTATTTATTATAGACAAACGAGGAAACTTGTTTGATCATTCGCTGGAAAAGTTTAGCCTTTTGATTTGTCTTTGTTTGAATCTCTCCAACCTGCATCTGGGTTTTTGTTTTTGTATTGATCTTTGAAGTGGGTCGCTTTTATTTGATTCTATATCTCTCTCTGTCGCTATTTTACAGCCGAGGTTCGAGATTGCAGGTGATTTTCTTCCTCTTTTCGGTGGTTTGGTTATCTAGTTATTTGTAATTTTCGTTCATTGTGGTTATGTTTCGAAAATCTAGATATGGATTTGAAGAAGTTCGTGATGAAATTTGATCACTAGGTTTTTTATTTGGGAGAATCGGTTTGAATTTTGGTTTAGGGTTCTATAGCATCGAAATTGTTTGGTTTTTAGTATTCTTTGAATTTGACTTCCACAGTAAATTGGGAGTTATCCAAACGTGATTACTGTGATCTGTATTTGACTTCCATGATCATTTCCATCTCGTTTCTTCCAGGTTTTGGCAGATTTTTGTAGAATTTCTTCAGAGATTTTCTTATCTGTCTTGCAGGATTGAGATTATCTCTTCTTGTTCTTGCCTGCAACCTCAGGTTATTGGACTGAACTTCAGTCTAAATTCAAAAAACCAACTGGGTTTGAAGCCAATCCAGTTTATTGAGGATGGATTCGGCGGAAATTCCACTAAAGAAAACCTCTAGAGGTCTTACCACAGTGTTGGTTTCAGCCGTTCGAGAATGGATGGTGATTCTTATGCTGTTAATCGATGCAATTTTCTCATTTCTTATCACGAAATCTGCTCATTGCTGGAAATTGTGCACTCCGTGCTTGCTATGCTCGAGACTTGATCATCTCTTTGGCGACGAAAGGAAAGGATATATTTGGGATTTGATCTGTCATCGCCATAAAAAGGAAATTTCATTGTTAGTTCTCTGTCACGAGCACAATAAACTCGTAGACGTTCATGAGCTGTGCCAAAATTGCCTCTTCTCATTTTCCACAATGGATAAATCAAACACCGAAACTTACAAATTATTGGTGGGCAAACTCAGGGAAGATCCGCATACTCGTTTCGACGATAACCCTTTAGACAATCAACAAAATGTAAGTTTAGAAATCATAAGGAAGTGTTCTTGCTGTTGCGAGCCGTGGGTCTCGAGAGTGCATTCTCAATCATTAAAGAAGACCAAATTGATCGGGGTTGAGGATTCTGAACTCGATGCACCAGTCTCCACATCGGTTGTGCTTGATAGAGAAGACGAGGAAGGGAGAGATAATCTACTTGAGTCAGCTAGAGCTACCCATTCGATAAATCACGGCATAGATGATTTGGCTCATATTGGATATAGAGAGCTTAAAATTACGTCTGACACAGAATCAGAAGTTCCGTTTTCAGAAGAGGGTGAGAATTTTGATACCGAAAAAAGTGACCATCTCGAAGTTCATGATGTCTCCAGAGAGCAACCTGCTATTACCTTCAGAGATGTTTTGGCCTCGGAAAAACCGATAAATCAAAATTCTACGGAGGAGCATCTGGACTTAGACTCTCTGGTATTATTAGAGGAGCCTTCAGAATCAGCCTCATTGGTAGTACAAGAAGAGCCCTCAATTTTAGTTACCGAGCTATTGATAGACGATATCCTTCCCGATCATTCTGAATTTACAGAAGTTGATCATCCTATTGGACATGGATTGGAGGAACTTAATTGGGAACGAACCGAACGACCAAGCAACGCTGAGGCTCCTCCTGAACCTGATCTAATTTCAGTCGATAACATGCCTGATTTGTGTTTGACAGAACCAAAGCTTAGCTGTGAGTATAAAATTATATTTTTTTCATCAAATCAAGTCAATCGATCCTTCTATTGTTGTATCTTTATTCAAAAACTTGTTAATATAGTTAAAATTTTCTTTTTGTCTTCCTATTCCAGTAGATATCACGAGTTGCAGCAAAGCAGAGACTGTGGATTCAAACAAAAGCAAAACTTTATCCGCTCCACTGTCAGAAACAGTTTCCCAAGAACTAATTCCGGTTTCGAACGATCTGGGTCCATTGGTTCCCAACTTGTTGGAGCTTGGCGAGGCTTATAAGTTAGCTATAAGCAGTAGAGGAAGACAAATCTCTAGCCTCATTGCCGAGCAATGGATCAGAAAGGATTCGTCGAGAGTGAGTGAAGATTTGAGGGTCTTATTATCACAACTTTCCTTCACTCGAGGGATTGAGCAGACGATGAACGAAGTCAGTCCAAGTCCTAGATTTTCCGCAAATAGCGATGAGATGAAGACCAGTGACGGATTGCAAATACTTCAAAAAAGGATTTCGCTCGAACGAAACGAATCTGGTTTGTCTCTCGATGGAAGCATTATAAGTGAAATCGAAGGGGAGAGTGTGATTGATCGATTAAAAAGACAGATTGAACACGACAAGAAACTCATGAGTTCTTTGTATAAAGAGTTAGAGGAAGAAAGAAATGCTTCTGCAATTGCTGCCAACCAAGCCATGGCCATGATTACTAGGTTGCAAGAGGAAAAAGCAACACTAAACATGGAGGCTTCACAGTATTTAAGAATGATGGAAGAACAAACTGAGTATGACGATGAAGCATTGCAAAAAGCAAATGATATTCTTGCAGAGAAGGAGAAAGAAATTCAAGATATGGAAAATGAACTTGAATATTATCGAAATAAATATCCTTCTGAATCTGTTTGGGAGACTGATAAGGAAATTCACGATTCGAGCGCCAGAGATATTGGAATTGTGCATTTAGAGTCTAGTCAAGGAGACAACAGAAATTTTCTATCCAGAAATCAAAATATTTATGATAAGTTCGTCAGGGGGAATGACGTGAATGATGCAAAAAATTCATTGTTCGACTTCGAGTATGAAAAAGTATACATCACCGAGCGTTTGAAAAAGTTGGAGAAAATGCTTCGTTTGTTTTCGAATAATGGAATATACCTGAATTTGGACGAGGAAGATGAATTTGGTAATGGGTCGAAAGATATTTATGAAAGTGAAAATGAAAATGTTGAACATGACAAAAAGGTTTGTAAAGACAACTCTCGAGTCGATGAAGAAAACATCAAACTTGATCGTACGGTGGAGGGCTCTCCGATCGTCGGCAGTTCAACAGATATCGGCTCACTTGAAGTTGAGATTTCTGATCTGAAGCGAAGGTTTGAGATACTCGAGGCGGATAGGGAGTTTCTTGAACACACGATAAATTCGCTAAATAATGAAGAGATGGGAATTCAATTCGTTCGAGAGATAGCTTCTCACTTGCGCGAATTAAGAAAGATTAGCGTAAGAGGAGATCGAAGTATTGCTTGAGTCTTCAATGAAATCGTCAGAAATGAAGTGTTTAGATGAAATTCAATCCACACTAGAGGTATGCTATCGACTGGTTTTAAAATATATTAAAAAGTAATTTTGCTCTTTTTAATTGATGAAATATCAATATGTATTTTCATTCATTTGCGAGATTTGAGTCTTCTTCTTACCTCGTGAATTCAATCTATTAGGTGATTAGAAGGAATGATTGGCAAAGCTTGAAAATAGGTGACCAAGTGTCCAGTTTCGCTCACTTGTTGTTTTCGCTGTCGACGAGGAACAATGCGGTTTTTTATACGATACGGTAAATGCTTTTCGATGTTTAGTTATTTGGTTTTTTTCTGGCAAGTCCCTGCCTTTTAGAGGGTGTCAAATTAAGATATAATTTTGAGTTTTTTTAGGTCATTGATTGGTCAAGTATGGTTTCTATTTGTTGGGTTGTGGAGTGAATTGAGTGGATTATTGTGCAGAAACTGCACTTTTTTGCAATGAAAGAGTTCAATTATACTATCATTGCTCTTTGCATCATTTCTAACTATTTCACCCGCAAAATCCTTCATCGGGTTTGAATTGATTTTATCATTGTGGAAAGAAACTTTTCGTCGGGTTGTCGACATATGGAAAGTAAATGAAAATACTTAAACCCGTGCTCGGGCTCAGGCTCGGGCCAATCTGAACTCCATTAGGGTAGGCATTTGGACCAGCTTGAGGATCGAGATCACAAGCTTTCTGGGTTTAATGATGTCGGCTAGAGTTAAATTTAATGATGTGTTACAATGATTGATGGGTTTGGTCGAGAAATACTAATAGACAAAACTCTTTCAAGTGTTTTTTGGCAAGATCAAGAGCCTAAAAAAATGCTTCTTGATCGATTGAATTTCCACCCCGTTTATTTGAGGGCATAGAACAAAATAGATAAGCTTATTTTCTTAAGAGCTCGTGCGAAATCCGTTTGGTTGTCAACAATGATTGAATGTAGCTTTAGGAATATGGAAACTTTATCGATGAAAAATCGAGAAATTGTAGGAAACAAGAGTCCCATTATATGTGTAATGTTATTTAATACTTCTTATACAATATTGTCTGATTCAAGTGAGGTTTCTCATAAATTTGTTCTTAAAATTATAATTTAAAACAATTATACTAAATATAAAGCAGATAAATAATATAAATTTTATTTTTTAAAATGATGTGTGATTGTAGATCTTATTAACATATCGAATCCTCACCATCAATAATGTATCAGATGATCATGGTAGTACAAAGCCAGTCACCACAATATTCACTATATATATGTAAATGTAGGTGGATGGAAAATGGATCGTGACACTAGAAATGGAAATGAAATATAAAAATGTTTTTCAAATACTATTGGTTTAGCAATTTTGGCAAACTTTCCAATGATTCTTTTATTCCACGTCATTTTTTTTGGGAAACTAACACAACTCCACTAAATCTTACGTCTTCTTTCTCGTCAAAGTCGAAATCTTTGACCCCTAGAGTTCTTATACTCTAGCCTGACAATACGTGAGAAGATAAATTACAATGACTCAACGGTTCAGAAATAAAAGATCTTACATATCGTCGATAAGAAGCAACCTTACATTGAAGGATTAAACTCTTACGTTGCGACCATCAGACTTTGAACCATGACTTCTTATTCTAAATCTATCATTTATATAATAACTGAGCTATGTCGATGCGGTTGATAAAATTCAAGAGAATTATTTTTAATCCATAAGGATTTGGTAATTCTGAATTAATATTTTAAATTAAAATGATGTAAATGAATACTACACTATACACTTGTTAATTAATAAAGATTATATTTGTTTTATTATTTTATATTTTTAAAAATTTGATGATATTACAAACAATGATTATTATAATTAAAATATGTATTAAGTCACAATCAGTCCATAAACTACATTATTATATCAATTTCGTTTGACACTGCACTTAGTATTTTAATATAGTATTTCAATTTAAAAATATGCATTTTTTTCATCAATTATTTGATAGACTATTTAAAGACATTTTGAAGTCAAAATAAAGAAAAAAAATTGGAATTCCTTTTTTGAAGGGCAATAAATGGTTAATTTGGAATTCCTTTTACTTTTTCAAAGCTTAATTTCTCCATGAATAATGATTAATGCATGCTTAATCTAAGTTAGTCTAATAAATGGTTCAAATTAGCACTAAATTAAAATCAAGAATAGAAGACAAAAAAGTCATCTAAGTAAAAACAATTGTTTTAAAATTAGTTATTTATTATAAATTCATTATTAATGGGAACACAAGAAACTCCAAATTAGTACTGACAAACGAGCGAGCCAGCTCGCCGGCTCGCTCGGCACTGTAGCAGCTCGAGCAAAAGCTCGATCCGAGCCCGAGAGTGCAGCTCGTTCGGACTACTTGTAGTGCGGTCGACACTTAGTATACACGCGGTCGACACTTAATGCATATGTAAATTTGGATGGCAGACCGCAAAATAAGGTGTCGACCGCTATACGTTCCAGAACGTTTTTAAGTGTCGACCGCTAATTAAATGTCGACCGCAATACGCATGATTGTTGTGAAAGTGTCGACCGCGTGAAAAAAAGAGTCGACCAGTAGTTGTAAAAAGGTCGACCTTTTTTATAAAGAGGGGCAACCGTTATAATGTAACGGCTATAACTTTCATATGCAACGGTAACGTAAGGTCGACCGTTNGGAGGGCTCTCCGATCGTCGGCAGTTCAACAGATATCGGCTCACTTGAAGTTGAGATTTCTGATCTGAAGCGAAGGTTTGAGATACTCGAGGCGGATAGGGAGTTTCTTGAACACACGATAAATTCGCTAAATAATGAAGAGATGGGAATTCAATTCGTTCGAGAGATAGCTTCTCACTTGCGCGAATTAAGAAAGATTAGCGTAAGAGGAGATCGAAGTATTGCTTGAGTCTTCAATGAAATCGTCAGAAATGAAGTGTTTAGATGAAATTCAATCCACACTAGAGGTATGCTATCGACTGGTTTTAAAATATATTAAAAACTAATTTTGCTCTTTTTAATTGATGAAATATCAATATGTATTTTCATTAATTTGCGAGATTCGAGTCTTCTTCTTACCTCGCGAATTCAATCTATTAGGTGATTAGAAGGAATGATTGGCAAAGCTTGAAAATAGGTGACCAAGTGTACAGCTTCGCTCACTTGTTGTTTTCGCTGTCGACGAGGAACAATGCGGTTTTTTATACGACACGGTAAATGCTTTTCGATGTTTAGTTATTTGGTTTTTTTTCTGGCAAGTCCCTGCGTTTTAGAGGGTGTCAAATTAAGATATAATTTTGAGTTTTTTAGGTCATTGATTGGTCAAGTATGGTTTTTATTGTTTGGGTTGTGGAGTGAATTGAGTGGATTATTGTGCAGAAACTGCACTTTTTTGCAATGAAAGAGTTCAATTATACTATCATTGCTCTTTGCATCATTTCTAACTATTTCGCCCGCAAAATCCTTCATCGGGTTTGAATTGATTTTATCATTGTGGAAAGAAACTTTTCGTCGGGTTGTTGACATATGGAAAGTAAATGAAAATACTTAAACCCGTGCTCGGGCTCGGGCTCGTGCTCGGGCCAATCAGAACTCCATTAGGGTAGGCATTTGGACCAGCTTGAGGATCGAGATCACAAGCTTTCTGATCGTCCGGTTTAATACCCACGTGGATGTCGGCTAGAATTGAATTTAATTATGTGTTACAATGATTGATGGGTTTGGTCTAGACAAAACTCTTTCAAGTGTTTTTTGGCAAGATCAAGAGCCTAAACAAATGCTTCTTGATCGATTGAACTTCCACCTGTTTATTTGAGGGCATAGAACAAAATAGATAAGCTTATTTTCTTATGAGCTCGTGCGAAATCCATTTGGTTGTCAACAATGATCGAATGTAGTTTTAGGAATATGGAAACTTTATCGATCAAAAATCGAGAAATTGTAGGAAACAAGAGTCCCATTATATGTGTAATGTTATTTAATACTTCTTATACAATATTGTCTGATTCAAGTGAGGTTTCTCATAAATTTGTTCTTAAAATTATAATTTAAAACAATTATACTAAATATAAAGCAGATAAATAATATAAATTTTATTTTTTAAAATGATGTGTGATTGTAGATCTTATTAACATATCGAATCCTCACCATCAATAATGTATCAGATGATCATGGTAGTACAAAGCCAGTCACCACAATATTCACTATATATATGTAAATGTAGGTGGATGGAAAATGGATCGTGACACTAGAAATGGAAATGAAATATAAAAATGTTTTTCAAATACTATTGGTTTAGCAATTTTGGCAAACTTTCCAATGATTCTTTTATTCCACGTCATTTTTTTTGGGAAACTAACACAACTCCACTAAATCTTACGTCTTCTTTCTCGTCAAAGTCGAAATCTTTGACCCCTAGAGTTCTTATACTCTAGCCTGACAATACGTGAGAAGATAAATTACAATGACTCAACGGTNGTGTAAACCCTAAAACAGGTCACCTTTGCTTCTCATCTCCCAGCCATTAAATCTGAAAATGATAGTGGGGAAGATCAGAAAACTAAGGTTTAGGTTGTAGAGAGAGAAAGAGAGGAGAGAGAGAGAGAAACCCTAGAAGAAGACATGGGTAGGGCAGAGAGTCTAGGGTTAGGGCTGTTGGGGAATGTGCAGAGAGGAGGAGGAGGAAGAAGAAGAAGATAAGCTTTGACCGTTGCTATTTTCCTCCATGAAACGTCTTGTTTTTGCAGTCAGATACTGACTTGACAAACCCTACTATCGTCCACCATGTGAACAGTGAACCCCCACTCTTCATTTTACTTTCTTTATTTTTTTAATTTTGAATATAATATTCTCTAACCAAATATTATTAATAATTTTGATTATAATATGACTATCAAATTAGTATTAGAAAATAAATATAATATTCTTTAATTTTTTTAATTATTAAAAATAGGAAATAGGATTTGTCTTACTTAAGATAGTGGTAATCTTGTGAGATAAATTTGGAATGGTGTTCAGATTTTGGCATTTGGAGTCTACCATTGATTTTTATTTATATTAATCTCGAATATTAAAAGTTTTATTTCAAGAACAAATATTCTATTTTCAAAATAATTTGTTTAAAATATTAAATTAATTAAAGAGTGCCAAGCTGGAATATTTATAACAGTCAAACTAATGTTAATGAAGTCCAACTGTTTGTAGCTATAATATGACGTGACAATACATATTTAAAATATAATATAAATATAATATATGCTCATTAATCATACCATATAGTTATGATGAAATTAAAACGGATCATGGCCATTGTTGGAAATTAAAATTGACACTGAATAATATTTAAAAATATATTCTAGAAATGTCGTCTTTTAATCGATCAAATGTACGTAGCTCAATTGCGGTCGTTCTACCGGTGAGTTTGTCGACGATCGTCCAAATATTTTTCGTCCCATTTTGATCCTATCCGATATGCACCTTCCAGGCGGAGGAGTCGGAGGCTGGGATATGAGTGTCCGCACGAGCATAGCTCAATAGTTTAAGAATGACAAATTTAAAATTTAATCATTTAATATTAAAGTTGCATGTGACGTAAAGTAAAATTTTTCATCTCTAAGTCTCTGTAACCGTGATTAATATTCTGACCTGTTGTCTATGGATGTCCAAAAGTCTGGGCGACCAATAAAGCTACCAGTATAGGCTAGTAGCGGCGGCGCGTAAGAAGAGAGCGTGGTGCAGAGGGGCGGACGTCGTCCTCAATGAGCTAAGAGACCAAAAGGGTTTTTGGACCAAGGTGGTCCCCACTGCAAGACAACTCCTTAGAGTCATTGTCTCTACTCTCTCTCATCTTCAGAAACTCGACCATCCACCCAAACCTGTTCTCTCTCTCTCTCTCTCCTACTTTCTCTCTCTACCCAGAAAAAAAGTTCGTAGCTTTACGCTTCTACTCCCCCCATCGTCACTGACGTGACCCTTTTCTAGATAGAGAAACCCACGAAGCTTTATCTCTCCTCTTCACATTTAATATCTCTGAGACTCTGATTATGGGTCGTTGTTTGGGTCTCTCTTTCTCTGTCACAGTCTTCTAAAATATCTGGTTTTACTGTGGGGGGAAGAAGGGAAAAAGGAAATTTCCATTCCCACCTCTGCGATTCTTGGGTTCTAGTGAGAGAAAGCCAGTTTTAGAGAGAGAGAAGACGAAGAAGAGAGTTTCGTTGGTATAAAAAGAGTGGAAGAGGAAACAGCACCTGATGCAGATGCAGCCCATGATGGCAGCCTATTACCCCAACAACGTCACTAGTGATCATATTCAACAGGTTTCTCCATTTTCAGTTTTCATGGATCTCTCTCTAGTTTCTCTCTCTTCTGGTTCTTGTTTCAGATTCTCTTCTCTTTACACTGTTTCTAATCGAGTTTCAGATTTGATTCCCTCTTGTTTCTGCTACTATTCCCTGTCATCTTCTTCCTTCCATTTTTGTTTCTTGCTTAAGCTCCACTGCTTTCAGCTATGGAGAAATGACCCCAGTTAGACTTGGACTTGGCTGACTATATTTTGAAGCTCGCTCTCTCTCTTTTCATTTTCTTTTGGTTTGAACTTGGAGTGCTCTTGATATCATCGCTGTTCTAATGTCTGTTTTATCATGATTTGATAGTTTTTTTTGTCTGAAAATGATGATGTTTCTTTGAAGAACTAGGCATGGCAAGTTTGGCCAGTAAATATATCTTTAATTCTACACAAAAATCAGAAAAATAATACTCAATCTACACACTATTGCTGTTGCAGATAGTTTTCGTGGTCATAGTTTAAGCATAACGTCAAATATTACACCCAAAAAATATGCCCAAAAACTTGAAATTTGTAAACCTTTAACGTCAAGATTATATAATTATTTTCCAAAATATTCTACTGTTTATATTACAAGAAATAACTGATCTGATCTTTGTTCTCTTCAATGGCAGTACCTCGACGAGAACAAATCGCTGATTCTGAAGATTGTCGAGAGCCAGAACTCCGGGAAGTTGAGCGAATGTGCCGAGTAAGCTTCGACTTTACAAACAAACGTACGAACAAAAGATTGAAACATGTCGTGATTTTCAGGAATCAAGCTCGGCTGCAGCGCAATCTCATGTACTTGGCCGCCATTGCCGACTCTCAACCTGAACCTCCTCCGGCGATGCATCCTCAGGTAGATTTTGAGCTGATAATATCAACTTATTTGCGACCAAGATTTGTTTGTTTAAGGAAAATTACTTACATAATCTATATTGGTCGAGTATCGTCTTAATTTGATCTTCGTAATTAGTATAGATTAGTAGTCATTAGGTCATTTTGTGATTTCTGAGATATATTATTGATGTGTGAGTTATTGTCTATATTGTTCGAGTATCGTGCTTGAACATGATGTAATATCGTATTAATCATTGCTTGACAAGATATTGTCTGTTCTAAGAACGTCAAATAAGATGGTGAATTTAGTATTAATCGATGTAAAAAATACCAAAAATTGTGTTAATTTTTATCGATTTTAGAGAGAATCATATCGATTTTTCGCTCAAACTTGTTGCATTTTCTTTGATCGACAGTTCTCGTCGAGTGGAATAACGGCAGGGGGAGGGCATTACATGCAGCACGAACAAGCTCAAGCTCAACAAACGACACCCCAAGCTCTCATGGCCGCCTGGTCCTCCATGGCTTACACCCAGCAGCCCATGCACGGCCAGATGCTCCAATCGGAAAACCTTTCTGGATCCAGTTCCGGGCTAGGAGCCTTTGCTGAATTTGGCCTTAGGGGCCTCGGTGAAGGCATGTCCAAGCCGGACATTGGAAGCTCCGGCGATGGATGGGCTGGTAGCTCCGGTGGAGATGGCGGCGAGACCCTTTACTTGAAATCCGGCGACAATGGGAATTGAAAGGAACTATGTGGTGGATTAGGGTTTAGGGTTTTAGTGAGAAGAACTTAGGAGAGATGAACAAATGTTGTGCTGTTTAGAACTCAATCTTTGGTGTTTTTCGTTAGTATTAAATTACAATAATATTGTGTTTATGATAAAATTAAATTACAATAATGTGTTATGCGAATATTTATAATAATAATTAAAAATTAACTTATAAATAGTTGAAATAATATCATATACTAATTTAATAAATAAAAATATAAAATTAAATGATAAATCTAATAATGCAATTGCTATTACTTTTAAATCGTTGAAATTGAAGTTAACTTTATTTAATTAATTTGTTACATTATTGTATAGTATATATCATGCAATAAATAACAAATTAAATCAAATTTATTTTAGTGTTCTTGCAACACGAATAATTCAAAGTGGATGCAACTACGGTCGAATTGAAATAATAGTGAATTTATAATAATACAATTCTCGATTTGCTTGCACATACGAGGAGATTTCTGCTCTTTAAATAAAATATTGTTCGTTTTAAGTTGAATTCTTCGTAAATTTGATCATAAAAATTGCGTGCTTTCACTAAAATCGAAACTCTACGATTTAGTGTAATTTTTTACTCTTCTGTTCTTACATTGCGCGCAATCAACTTTATATTTGATCGAGGTAAGACCAATGTTATAATGTCAATCGATGTTCTTTGTATAATATTTTTAATTTTTTGATATCTCTAAACGTGTTGCACTGTGGTGAGGGATATTCTATTTATATACAGTATAAATGAAATAAATTTTCACAATCATCAATATATTAAATCGTACTTGCAAAGTTTGCACAAATTGGGACACCTTGTCACATTGACAAAATTTCATTTTGACATCATACTTAAACTTGGGGAACTCTTTCTAGAACACTTGCATTGCAAGTATAGGACTCATCTTCTATGTGTATTTAGTCCAACATTTCTTTTTAAATATCCATGGTTTTAATTTCATCATTACCTACCTCTCAATGCCAACCTGACTTGGTTTTTTATTTATTATTTTGTCTCATTGTTGTGTTGTAGGCGAACATGTTGAGTTATGATTGATCGAATTAAAATACAATAAAATTATTAAAATTAAAATAATTATTTATTACATCGATCACAGATCGACACGTAGAATATATGCTAAGAAGATAAAATTAGTAATATTATGACTTTAAATATATTTCCACTTAATACAGTTAGGGTATTAAAAATAAAATAATTATTTATAATATTTATTATACTAATCACAACATGTTAAAAGATGTGCCGAGATGAACTTAATAATACTATGATTTTAAATATATTTCAACTTAATAAATTTAATTTTGATATGTTAGTAATTATCACCGTCTTAAACTTCATGAGTTTTCCAATAATATTTTAGATTAATTATTATTATAATTAAAAATAGTTCATATAAAATTAAACCAATGTCTGCAATAAAAATTGACGGAAAAGATATTGGTGGATATTCAAAAATGCAGGGGACGAAACTCTGAGAAGCTGTGGGAATGAAAATCTGTCAGCTAGTAACCTTGATCGACGGGTTCGCAGAAGGAGAAGGCGGCATCCGGAGAGCTGTTGACGGAGGCGGCGACGGCCGGAGAGCGTTGGCCGGTGAGTTGCTGGACAATGGCTTTGAACTCCGATGGATCACTTGCTTTCAACATCACCGGGCTTGAAATGTACTTCACTTTTATGGGTTTTCCGTTCACTCTTCCCGGACTTCTTCCTTGCCGGAGATTCTCCTCCTCTCGTCGGAGATTCTCTTCGTTTTTTCCGGTCATTGGATTGTGTGAGAGAGAAAGTGGGGTTGGCTTCAACTTCCTAGTTCAGAGAGTGGGAAAATATGGGTAGAGAGAGAAAGAGAGGAGAGAGAAAAAGAGCAGAGAGAGAGAGAGAGAGGGTGGTTTTGTGACAAACTAACGAGTGATTTTTATAGTATGCAGGTTGGAAGTCATCGGAGAGGAGGTTTCGAGGAAGCAAAAGAGCCTGGCCTTTAGGTGGCACTACCGTTCTAGAATGTCTGCCCAACAATAATCCGCCACGTGTACTTTAATACATTTTCATAATTTAATTTTCTATTAGTGTCGTATTAAAATTAAAATGATAAAATAAATGGCAAACCCAAATTAAATTAAAATTGGATTAATTGAATTATATGAATAATTGAATTTTAAATGATTTTAACTCTAAAATAATTAAAACTTTGAAGAGTTATTGATACTCGATACACTAATGATGGTTTTACTTTTATATTTGATGACGTCTAAAACAATCGTGGCGTAATGGATGAAATAATAAACTATACGAGAGACAATAATAATTTTAAAATAATTAATTATATATTTATTTTATGTGTTAATTACAATTTAAAATAGAAATAACTCTTAATTAGATATACACAGGGATTGTGATTGACACTTAAATATCTTTGATTGGCTTGAATGGATTATTAATTTTATCGAAACTTAGAAATTAATTAAATAAAATAATATCACTAGTTTGTTGATAGAAACTATACTTTAAAATAATGAATATGGACATTGGAATCATCATTTAAAAATAATTAATTGGAAAGTTGACCGTGACTAAACTTGGAATTTGACGAGTCCAACTTCTCTTTTAAAAGAGTCAAGGGTGGTTTGAATATTAAAAGGGTTTATTTATTTTAAATATAAAAATAATTAATTATAAAATAAAACAAATGACTATGACGATAGAAAATAGTTTGAATTTCAACCCTTGTGGGTTTGACTAGTGCTTAGTGTAGACTGTAGACTTGGTTGGGTCTTAAGTAACTTATTTTATGAAGCCAAAACATGAATAATTTATGAGTAATATTAAGTCTATTTTTTTAATTTATTTTCTTATTATACATACTGAAATGTTAATTAGTCTAATTAAAATATATTTAATTTATTATAATTAAAATAATTATTTATAATATTTATTGTATTAATAACACATCAAAAAATAAATTAAAATTATATGCTAAGAAGATAAATTTAGAATTACTCATAATTTATACCTAGTAATCGTTCATGGTCGTTTTAGCATCAATATAGAACTTTCATTAAAGCTCAAATTCATAATAACTTGACCTACTTGTATTAACAATGATTTGATGCAATTAATGAAATAAATTAATAATTTATATTTTTAACATAATAAATATATAACATAATTATTTGCCACGTTAATAAATATTTTATTATAATAAAATAATATAAGAAAACATATAAAAACAACGAGGGTTTGTTTTATTGCTATAAACAAACCATGTTACAAAGGAAGAAAAAAGAAAGAAAATTGATAAACTTGTAAATAATTAAATCTATCTCACCCCATCACTTTGAGCATTTTGAGATTGTGGGTTGGAGGAGCATTCGTGGAAATTAAAATAAATAGTTTATGGGTTAATAAACTATTCAAAAATAAAATAATTTGTGTCTCTAATCAAATTATAACATATTTTCTTGACATACTTTTTAATGTGTCGATCTGTGATTCATGCAATAAATTTTATAAAAAATTAAATAAATTGCAAACAGATTAAGTATAATTCAACACGTCAGTATATATAATAAAAAAATACACTTTAATATTCTTTCAAAAAATACTTTCACAGCACAACAAAGAACTACAAATTACAATAATAGAAAATAGGTTTTTTTTACCATCCATGAAAAGGGTATGCAGCCAATTGAAGAAGAATGAGCATAAAAAAAGATTGAGAATTCAAACTTCACAGCCAATTATTCAACTCCCTCCAAGCTTTATACTTCACTTCACAAGAAATTGGGAGAATATTTCAACCCTAGGCTCACAAGTCTACAATGATAATTTCTATTTTTGGTATGAACAAATCAAAACCAAATCGGAAAAAATAATTATAGAGAAATTTCATTTCAAAAAGTAAAACAATATGTAAAAAAATATGAAAATATATCGATACCTGCAGCGAAGTCCTCGAGCGAATAAAATAAAATATTCTTCAAGAAGACGACAAGAGCCGCGATCCAATTGCATTGCACAGGCTTTGAGCTCCACAATCCAATGTCATATTCATACATAGTTACACATATCTCAATGTCACATTCATGGACTTTTGATCAATAAAGAAGGAAGAACTAATCTATCAACCAAGCCACTGTTCAGCTCGTCTTTCTCCACACCCTCCAACGGCACGCCTGATGCTAATTTTCTCGCCTGCGTATTTCTGTTGAAGCCATTCAAAGCCATTTACGTCGAGCTTTCCAGACACAGATTTGCCATGCTTCCTTCGATTTTGTTGTTCCTTTATCGATGCCCATAGTTTTTCTATCGCTTCTCTTTGTCGGGATGTAAATCTCGATAAGTTATCAAATGCATGTTTGACTAAGATATCAATTACTGTTTGGCACCTGAAAAAGAAGAACATTTCATCAACATTTAAGTAAAAATTTCCCTCGGAAATGTCAAGGAGTGGGCGGTTTTCGAAGATTACCATGGAATCTTGTACCTACAAGCGGCAACTTCTAAACAAAATATTAACGCTTCTCTTTGTGACTTGAGAAATATTTTTGTGTCTTCGTCTTTCTTTCCTTTGGCCCTTTCGGTTTCCTTCAATGAACTAGTTAGAAGACCATCTAGCCCGAATGGGTCCAATGACTCCGCATTATTCTCCAAGGGAGCGGCTAAAGAAATATCCTGCTTATTAGTCTGCTTGTCCTCATGAATTTCCATAGTTTCTTCCTTAAGGGCTTTGGCTTCTTCCATATCATCAGCCTTTGTCGCAATGGGAAGATCAGATATGGTTTCTTTTATCGTCCCAGCTGCTTTAGAGAACTACTTGAAAGTTGATACAGCAAAACAGAAGAACGAGACATGTTATTGTGCAAAGAAAATGGAAGCTCAAAGTTCGAAATAATCATTTTTTAAAATTCAATTTCGAAAATTTAGCAAAACTCTAATGCTCACAAATCAGAAAGAACAGAAAAAATAAATGAAAATCAACGAGGCCAGTCCTTATAGCAAGAAAAACTCCAAAGTTCTGCAAGAACTAATTTAAAGAACTTTTTTCTGTTTAATCAATAACAGGAACTAATAATGAATAAAAGTTATAAAGAACATACCACAAAACTGTCATCTGTGTATAAATCATTTGCAACAACTGCCCTGATTGTCCATGCACGTATTTGATTCTTTTGCTTGTTCGTAAGAAACTAAAACAAGAAATGTAAAAATACAAGAAAGATGGTAAATTTAGAAAATATATCACCAAACAAAAGAAACGATCTTAGTTTCACCTCCAAAGCATTTCCTGCAGCCAAGAACAGTGCGTGATAATCCGCCCGCACTGAAGGCTCATTACAAGAGGTTGGTGTAGACATTGAAGCTTCAAGAATGGCAAAGAAGCAATCAACAGTTCCTGGCTTCACACTTCCAGCTTCAATCAGCTGAATGGCGAGCTTTGAAGCCTTGCCGAACTTTGCAGGATTTTTAATATGAGAGGCTATCTTCTGCATGGCCTCTATTATTTGGGTTTCAGACGCATCAGTAGTGGTTTTGAATTTCAAGCGTTTTCCAGGTGCACTAGCTGTAGCTGATAACCATAACAACATTTCAAATTCTTTCTCAAAGTATCATATTTGTATGAAATAAATAGACAAGCGAGCTAAATTGGCAATTATACTTGGAGGACAACTTCAACAGAGTCATCTTTACTACTTCTGGTTCTTATCCCTAATCTATTTCTTTTCCCTTTATATGAACTATATACCTCAATCTTTCAAAATCTCAGTTCTGCATACCATTAAATAAAACGGTAGCAACAACTACACACGAAAAGCTTTCGAAATGAAAACGAAAAAGTCATAAATATGAAAAAATTTCTTAGAAACTGACCAACTAAGCAAGAATATGTATCGACAGCGGTTTTCAAAAAGCCATAGGACGACGATCGCACTAAGATTGATTCAAAAATTTAGAATCAACAAAGAGACCAACAATTAGATTTCAAAGCGAAAATAAAAAGGAATACACAAGCCAGACCGTCAGGATTTGGTTGATCGACAGGCTTGGGGCGCTTCAAGGCACTTTTGAGGATAGGTTTGGGAGAAAACCCAAGAAGATCGGCAGAGGAATTGGCGAGCTGACGTTGCTTTTCTGAAGAGTTATCTATGAGCTCCTTTGGCTGCTCTTTCGGCTCCGTGGGGGGAGGGAGCCCTTCGAAGAGACCGTCCGCCATGGCTGGATTTACTTTCCTCTTCTTCTCAAACCCTAATCAATCGAAGGCAAGAGCAAATTCCAATACAAGGCCATCCTTCCACAATTAACTAGAACTTATAAAACCCGATTCTTAAAAATACTTATAAAAAATTTAATTTTTTAGGATTTAATTAAAAATATATTAAATTTGAGCATGAATTTTAAATAAATATTTAAATTGATCTTGAGTTTTTAAAATTTATATATTTATTTATTTTTTTTATTATTACCTAATCGATTTGCCGATTTATCGTGAAATTCTATCAAATTTTTATATTTTTACGAAAATACATTATAATCGTAAAAAACTCAAACCTTATTTGAACTATTTACACAAAATACATTTTACTTTAATTTATTTTTATTTGATCAAAATTTAAAATTATATTATAAAAATAACAATATTACAAGATATTATCGTCCAAGTAATGTTATATTCACATATTAATTTCCATTACGCAAGAATAATTATTTTACAGCATCCATAAAACTGAAAGTATAAACTATATGTTATAATGTGACATCAACCTATATGAAATAATTTGACTATTTTATCACATAGTGCTATTCTTGAAAAAAATTGTACCATCTATCCCAATTCATCCATCAAGAAGTGCTATTCTTGCAAAAAACAAAAAAGAAGCAAAAAGAGACAATTGAACAAAAGGGATCTTCGTGTGGGCAACCATCACCTCTAAAGAAAGTGTTCAGAGCGGTGTAAGCTGCATAGCATACGAAAAACAAAGCTTCCTCCCATTTTTCCCATTCCCTACTATATATTTTTTATATATATGTATATATTATATAAATACATTCATCTACTTCCTTAACTTCCCCATTTCCTAGTCTGGAATCTCATCGTCGTCTCCGTTTTCTCGAGATTGATTTGCCCCGCATCCGATTCTTCCTGCAAATGCCGAAAACCCGAGTTAACACTCTCTAGGAAGCATACCAACACAAATACCGACAAAAACACGACAAAAAACAACGTATTTCCAAACAAGGAATGTCATGCATATCATAGAGTTTCATACTCTATTTATACTCATAACGTCTGTCAAAATAAAAACATTGATTGGGATTTTTACACCTACCAATTCATAGCCGACGGTGGCCGTATGATCTGAACTGCTCCTCCAATCGGACATTTGTGGGGATATGTGCGCGGCGTGGGGTTGAAGGATGAAATGGGTACCCCCCATTGGTTGATGATCATTGTTTCCCCTCGCAGGATTTCTCCCGGATGACTCGATTGTCGAGCGATAGCCTGAATTCGATCCCGAAAGTCCACCTATTGGTTGTAACTTGCTTGCAGCTGCATCGCTTTTTGGTCCACCAATTGCTTCTTTCTTCGGATCCATTTGAAATGTACCCACAATTACCTACCAATGAGTAAAGATTTTAATATAAGCGCCTAAAAAATAAACATCTCAGATAAAGATTTTAAGTGCAAGAGAAAAATATATCAACATCTCGGATTTTCCACATCGATGCAACTCTTAACGATAAAAACAGTCGAGACATCTAATTTTTTTTCCAATCAAAGCATTTCCAAATGGAAATACGAGATCAAACACACACTAAAAGTTGCTAAGGCCATAGAGTGTATTAGTTGTATTACAATCTTAAAATTTAGGGTCAATAGCAAATTTACTCTATGAATTAGAAGAGTAATTGCAACAGATACATTGAATTTTAAAATTCGTCAATGAACACCTTGAATTTTATTATAATTTTAACGAACATCACGTTTTTTGCTGATTTAAATAACGTTCACAGATGTAGTTGATACATTTTATTGATAAATGATAATAAAAAAGTTAAAAAAATTATAAATTTGTGAAAAATTATTGATTTTTATGAGTTAAATGAATCACATAAAAACTTAATATATTATAAAATATTTTTTATTTTTTGATAAATCAAAATAACTAATCAAATTAACCGACGTCTTAAAATTAGAAGAAAACATTGATAACAAAATGTCTACTGCAATTATGGTAAAGTTCAAAATGTTCGTTTATGATTAAAGTTTAAGATACTTATTGCAATTACTCTCACGTTTTAGGAGATAAATTGTCATTTACCTTTAAATTTATTTTTAACATATGGTAGTAGTAATGATCTAACACAAAATCAGCAGCAAAAATATATCATGAAAAATGATTGGATCGATAATGGTACCTGAACAGGTCCTAAGGCCTTTAAAGGCCCACCAACTCCTCCCCCGACAATTTGGCCATCAGTACTGGAAAGACACACACTGAGACCGCCTGTCCTTCCTCCAAGCTCAGTTCGCACATATGATCCACTTAGTGAAATAATCTCAAAACGGCCCTGATAAATGACATTCCATTACCGTAAGTTCAAAAGAAGAAAGTAATGTTCTTCATCACCAATAAAAGGGTATTAAGAGGCATCCTTACATCAAATCAAAAATAATTTACAACACTAAATTAAACTGCATTGTTATGTTTACCTTCTTAATATACTTTCTTAACTCACCTTCTGACGTGTCGAGTTGCAATTGATCTATTTAAAGTACATTTAATTTATTATACTTAAAATAATTATTTATAATATTTATTTTACAAATCATAATTTGATATGTTAGAAGATATGTTAAAATGTATGTTAAGAATGTAAATATAAAATTATTAAAAAATATATCTATTTGAAATATCAATCCCTTAGCATATTATTCTGAGACAACAACGAAGCTGCAGCATAAGAAAATGTAAGTATTATACACTACACTGTAAAATTAACAATAATTGCATTTAAGTAAAAATGATACTAGACAGTTAAAAAAATTACCTCATATGCAATATTGCCTCCTGATGTTGCAGGCTGCCAAAGAGCTGCATTAGAGATTGAGCCTGACGCAGAAAGAACACACATTTCCTTCTTACTTTGTTGCATGAACAACATAATTTTTTGGCCCACGTCCTGTCATTCACATCAAGAAATACCATAGAAATGTCATTTTTCTTATTCTACAAATTTTGAAAAAAATATTTGGTACTCTGTAGAGATTATATATATTATTAGTCTCGTGAAATTTTAAAATGCAGAAAATATTAGAAAGCAACACATTCCCCCAAGCATCACACATGTGAAAAATTTAAACAAATGGTTTCTGCACTTTCTATAATCTAAGTGCTCCTAATCACCATAAAGATGGATATACAAAAAAGACCCAAATGAAGATGAATATTTCATAATGAAATTAAATTTGAACATGTATGTAGCCAATCTCTAGCTACAATGCCCTGAAATTACCAACCTTTCTTAAAAATCACAATTATCATGAATCCAATCAGTGTAATCAATGGAATAAAAAATAATTTATCTTATCAACCAACGTGTTGCCTGAAGAGATCTCTTTAAATATTCAAAACCAAATTTCATCACACACTTCTTGCAATTCATGGATCGATTACTTGTTTTTTTTTGTAGTGCTAAATTTTAGTAGGGAGTACTGTTAAGTACTCATCAAGACATTCCATTAATATAACTATAAACAATAAACATGGTAAATTTTCTAAAGCATGGATTATTTGGAGGTTCAATTGTATTAGTACTATGGCGGCTAGCTAGACTTCTCAGACTCTCAACCCCAAATGGTTTGAGAGTGGTGAACCCATGATTTGGGCTAGGCACGCACAACTCAAACTGTGATCGAATCCATGCTAAAATTAAACAGAGGTCATAAGCTTAGTCAAGCTACAACTTTTTTCAAACTGAGCTCCAATTAGCTTGGCTCGATCAACGGGATAAAATCGCTATATTAGACATTTTAACTCGGTAAATTAATCTTTCTTGTCACCCAACTCAAGTCAAAAAGCTTGTTTAACATGTCGAACTCAAACGCCTAGCATTTCAAAAGTGTCAAGAAAATTTGAAAAGCTCCTCATATGTAAAATTCAACTCAAAGATTTAAATCAAAAACATTAGAATATAAAATCAGGTCTAGAAAATCAGCTCATCATTGTTAATCACAAAGATATGAAAAAACCATGCTCTTTCACAAAAATGCAAATATATTGAAATAGATGTTGTTTAAGATAAAAAAAATCTCAAACACTAATCCCTACTCTATCCTTGCACTGCAACAATAGCACATCTTTGATATAGCCTATCGAAGAACATAGAAGGGACATATTGCAACTGAGTAATTTGAGTATTTTTGGCAGACACATAGTTTTGTATAGTAATAAAGCTTGGATTCATGCAGAATAATGAATTCTTAGGTTAAACTAAAACTTGAAAAAAAAAAACAAATTACCTCACCAGCTGCAACACTGAGTACGTGTGGTGTGAAACCTTGTCCAGCGTTTCCTGCATCACCAATTCATTATTCAAAGTGCAAGTATGCATCATTAGTGGAAGGAGTATAAAAAGAGGAAAGTCTATGAAATTAGATTGAATCCAAGCTAATAGTAAATTCTAAGAACACAAACAATCAGAATAACCCACTTTGTACAAACTGAGTCTATAACGTAAAGAAATCATACTTGAAATTTTTTTCAGCATATAACTCCAGGAAGAATTAAGTAGGATTGTTTACTCCACAAATCAAAGTAAAGTAATATGACAGTACCTTAAAATGTGAATATCGTATGCTTAGGTTTAATTCCAGATATGATCATTAGTTTGATGGAGAGGAGTGAAACAGATATGAATGCTGAGAAACATTCCATTTTCAGGTGCGTGTTTCGGGGAATCTATTTGCCTCCAGAATATTAAGAAAGATCTTGACTAATCTGGAGCTACTAGAACATGAGAGAAAAAAACACTAAATCTACGACAAGAGTTACAGTAATTTTGAAACAAACTAGCATTAAAGTGGATGGGATTTCGATTGCGGCTGAAAATAGTCCAATAAAACAGAGGATGATGGTTTTGCAACGATTAGGCATCAGAATATAAAAAAAAAATGACTCAAAATTGAAACTAACCAATGCAGAAATCGACAACAATAAAAATTCCAAATCATTCGGAGAAAACCCCAAAGTTCGCAAAACAAGTAAAAAATATTATTCAGAGAGACCCACCGAGAGCACCAAGCTGGGATTTCTTCGAAAATTCAGAAATCGAAGAAGCCGAAGGAGAAAAAGAAGACCCCCGATTCTTCTTCGAAGAGGAAGAATGGGCCGAGGCCGTCGCAGCTTTCTTGGCGGCTAAAGCCTCTTCTGGGGTGCCGTATTTTCTGGGTCTCCCTCGTTTCCGCCGGACAGACTCCAACGGCGACGGAGAGACCGCCGCAGACGGCGCAGAATGAGGGTAGAGCATGTGGGGCCCAGTGTCAGAAGTTGTCGTGGTCGCCGGAGAAGACATATGGAGGGCACTTGGGAGAAGGCCATTGGTGGATGAGGGGAAGATGGTGGCGGTGGTTGCTGCGGTGGTGGGGCTCTGGTGGTGGTGGTGGTGGTGCTGCTGCTGCTGGAGGTGGAAGTAGGGGCTCAGTGGGTTTTCATTCGCTTCCATTTTGGAAAGGTCTAGAGAGAGAATTTGAGAGAGAATTAAATAAATTAGAGTTATTTATTGCAATATTCGAGATTTTTCATTTAATAAATATTATTATTTATTCCAGAATTTCCACTTCTTTATTATTTCCCAATTGTATGTATCACGAATGGTTTTTAACAAAATAAATATCATCAGTATTTAATAAATATTTATTACTAAAACTATTTAATAAATATTTATTAATATTATTATTTTTCATGTACAATTTTAATTTTAATTTTAATTTGGTCTTATAATATAATAAAACTATAATTCCCTGATAATTAAAATATCAGATATCACCAGATTCATGCTTAATTAACAAGGGGTTTTGATAAAAATAAAATATTTATTTAGTAATTATTATAATATAATATATTAGTGAAATCATTTTAATTTAATATATCTATGTTTTTATATTAACTATTGTGGTTTTGTTATATTTGAATTGATTTGTATCTTATTAATTTTTAATACTTTAAATTTATTTTATTTTATTATATTATAAAAACATCAAGATCAGACACTATAACATAATTAAATTTACTGGTATAGTTTTAATCTGATCATGATTCTTGTCTTAAAATTTTAAAATAAATTAGTCTAGTTTTGTTTTCTCTAAAAATCAAATCAGACCAGACCGTATTTAATCTTATCTGTGATTGACTTTTGAAATTATTAGTTTGATCCAGTTTTTATAAAATTATATATGAATTAAAATTATTTGGATAATTGTTTAGAACCTCATAGGCAACTATTCATACCAATACTAATAAGTGATAGTAGACGTGTATACTCTAGCCTTATGGTGTATAGAGCACCTCAAACGTCCACGACATTCGATTGTGATTTGACTCTCTAAACTTGCGTCAGGTGACAATTGCTGCCTCCTTTCCAACAAATCGATCTAATTTAAATCGAACACAAAAATTCATCTTTGTTTCATTTCGCATTCATATTCGAGTTCGTAAAATTCAAATTCGTGGATTATCGATCCAAACTAACCAAAATTTAATTATTTTTCACAAGTTTTGGATTTGAATGGTTAACTAACTCGATTCGACGGGTCGGTTCGTGTACAACTGAAATCAAACTCAATCTGATTGTATATTTGATTTGAACAAAATCGGATCCGATTAAAAATCAATCTTTTTAAATTAAAAATCAACCTAATCTAATTCAAATAGTCAGTTCATGATAGTTTGACAATTTTTCTTATTTTACTATATATTTTAATATATAAATCATTGTAAATATTTTGACGTAAAAGTAAAAAAATTTCTAAGATAAGTTAATGAAAAAACATAAACAGAAAAGGCTATAAATGTTTTGTATTTTAGATGATCAATTTTCCATATTTACACTAATTTAATTGGACAAAAGAATAAAACTCATATTTATATTGTTTAAAAATGCACCAAATTTGATAAATTAGATTTGCTGAGATTCGCCAAACTACCAAATAGATTTAGTAATTCAAAAGAATTTGAAAACATTTATATGTTTTGAAGATCACCAAGATTTTATACAGATTCAATCATTGATCTAAATCATTCCATTCAAGCCCATCAAAGTTTGGTTAATCTATAAATACAAGTTGAGACTATGAGACTAGGAAAAATGAGGAACCAAGTCATGAGAATCTCGTCAGATGTAAAGTTGAAGTTGAAGAAAGATCAGTCTTTCAGCGAATTGAAGAAAGCTCGAGTTGCTGACTCAGATGGCCATAGAAAACCATCGGAGCTTTTGCCTAAAACAAGTTTGAAAGTGGGATGCCGGAGACGCAGACAAAGCCATAGAATTATAAAAAATCCGATGAACAGAGAACTCTTCTGGCGACAAGGAAACCTGAGCGACTAAGAAAAAAAAATGATCATATTGTTGATTGATATAAAATGTATATTTATTTATTTGGAAGCATAAATAGAAAGTTTAAAATATATAATAACTTGGCAATATAAATTAAAAAATAATCTATATGTTTAAATGTACACAAATTTAGGGTTTTTTTTTTAATTTTTCAAAGATGTTAAAAAAATACTTTTCTGTCTCTCGATTTAGATCAAGATCGTATTTTTATATCTCATTGTTTATATTGAACATAAATAGTTAAACTTTAGATTAATTTCATTGGACACAGAACGTTTAGAGTATTTTTATTTTGAACAATTTTTTTTATAACCAACATCTTTTTGATTTGTGAGACATGCCCCTCGAATTTTAATTTTTTTAACGATAATTTATCGTGTTTTATCTCCCATCAGTAGGGCTGGGCAACCCAAACCGGACTTTAAGGTCCGGCCCGAAACCGTAAGGTCCGGGCCGGGTACGAGTATGATAACAAGTAAAAATATGGTTTTGGGTTCGGATAAACGGGTAGGGAATCCGAGTATCAGGTATTGTAAAAATATCTGATACCCGTGTTTAATACATGTTGCCCAGGCCAGCTCAGCTTCTGTTTTTTTATCAAAATCCAAAAATACTCAGATCTTACCCGGATCCATGTAAGCAACATTTCAGAAAGATTTAAATTTTGGGTAGACCCAAAAATACCCGGATCATACCCGGAATACCCAGATCTGGGTATTTTTCCATTTTTTCGGATAGGTCCGAGTTTCAGATACTGCTTCATACCCGATACCCGAACGGACCAAGTATTTTTTTTTAAAATACTCAGCCCTTTAACGCTTTGCCAACCAACCCTCCTCAATCTTAATCTCTTTATCGCTCGTTTGTCACAATTCTCAATAAATGCAATTTTATTCTTTTAGTTCTCAATTAAATTTTTAAGTAAGAATATCGAACTTAAATTAATTATTTTATTCAAAAAAAATATAAAATAAGGAGAATTTGTGAGAGATAAATTCACGTAAAAAAAGATTTAATGTTAAGAGTATTATATGAAAAATCAAAATGCTTAAGGTATTGGTCGATGAAAAATTCGTTTAATTAATTTAAAATTTTAATTAGATTATTTTTCCAGGTTTATTTTTGTAATTATGCGTATTATTTATATTTTTATATGAGAAAATTGTTGTATTTTAATCCCCGGCAATTTTCTTCGTTCCCTCGCCGCTCGCTCTCTCGCCGATGAGCTTCGTCGGAGTCTGTTCCTCCTTACCAATCAAGAATCGCTTCCTTTTCTTCGCCTCTCTCCCTTTCACTCCCCGATTTCTCCTCTCCCGCCCTCTGCGATCCAACTTTTCCTTTTCACTTCCGCGATCGATTACGTCGTTCACTCCAATGGCTTCAATCCATTCCAATCTCGACGATGAAGTTTCTCTCGCTACACGATTGTGGAAAAAGTTTCGTAGAGAGTCGTTGTTCGCTTCGTACTCTCCGTTTATGGTCTGCTTAGCTTCGGGCAATCTCTTGATCGAAACTTTTAGGCATTGTGTAGCTCAAGACCTTCGTATTCTTAAAGCATTTGTGAAAGCGTGAGTTCATTTTAATATTCGGTTAGTCCTTGCATTCTCTGTTCTAGGCAATGCTTAGTAATTGCGGTTCTTCATTTATCATTGGATTCAGCTCTGATTTAGGAAAGATGATGGTTTCATTTGACAATGCTTCCGTGTAGTTTGAATAACGTGGTTTTAACTTAATGTAAGTGTTGTCCGTTCTTCTGATATTATTGATTTAAATTGTTCGAGAAATTGGCTGATCAAATGTTATTTTACTCATAGGCCGTCAACAGAAACTTATAGTTTTATCTTAAATTAAGAAAAATGGGATTAATAAGGAATTTTTAAAACTAGTGTTTATATTAGTTTTGTTCTCTATTTTCACTATTTGATACGACAAGTCGACAATCGGTTGGCAGATTTCAATTTATCAGTTCCTCCATTTCCATTTTTCGTCTTATTAGAATATTGTAAATTCGTAAGTCTGTTTTCTGTATAAGGTGAAAAGGATGAGCATAAGAGCGTGGAACTTCAGTTTTCATAAACTTAAATTAGACTTAGTTCTCCCAGCTACAAAATGGAAAGACGCGTAGCTTCAAAATAACTTAAAAAATAATATCCACGGCGTAATTTTAAGTGACATTCCAGAGGGTTAGGCAGTGACTTCGAAGGCTCTACGTTTCTTGATTCAAATTTTCTTTTGTATGAGTTGTAGGTATGAGTTAGCAGAAGCATGTGCAGATGATGATGATGCGAAGATGTTGATTTTGGAGCTGAGAACAGCTGCTCTTGAAGAGTTGAAAATGCACAAGTCATTGGTACAGGTTAGGCATAATAGTTGGGTCATGTTGTTTCATCCAACTGTTATACTGATTACTGTGTGATGCCCTTCTTTCCTTTTTTAGTCTTTTCATGCTAAATAATAAAATTTAACCTTCGTTCTTCCTGCAGAAAAATTAACCTTGTTGCTGTTGTAATGTGTGAGTTTTGCAGGAATGGGGTGTAGATGTGAAAAAAGATTGTGCTGGAACTGTTAAATATACTGATTTTTTGTTAGCAACAGCATCTGGGAAGGTTGAAGGAGTTAAAGGTCTAGTGGAATTTGGTACTCCGTTCGAAAGAACTAAAGTTGCTGCATTTACACTCGGTGCCATTACAACTTGTGTGAAGCTACATGCCCATCTGGGCAAGCAGTTTCATGCATTTTCAGATTCTGACAATGACAGTCACCCATACAAGAAGTGGATTTGTAAATACGCATCTGAGGAATTTCAGGTTCGTCAGACAATATGCAATTAACTTTCTTGTTCTGTTTCTGTATGGCTAAATCTTATAATGTTTTCATTCTTACTCTAAAAAGATGAGAGAAAAACATAAATTACTTAATTACTCCAACCGCTCAGCTGTTTTCTTTCAATTTAGGCGTCTGTCTTGCAAACTGAAGACCTGCTCGATAAACTAAGTGTCTCTTTGACAGGCAAGGAGCTTGAAATCATTGAAAAGGTTTATCACCAAGCTTTGAAGCTTGAGATTGACTTCTTCTTTTCTCAGCCTCTTGCTCAGTCAACTGTAGTTCCTCTGACCAGAGAACATAATCGTGCAGACGAGCATTTGATGATATTTTCTGATTTTGACTTGACATGCACGGTGGTTGATTCTTCAGCCATTCTAGCAGAAATTGCGATGGTGACAGCACCTAAATCTGATCAGAATCTTTCAGAAAATAGAATAGCTAGGGTGTCATCTGCTGACCTCAGGAATATGTGGGAAGCTCTTTCTGAACGGTACACAGAAGAATATGAGCAGTGTATAGACAGTATCATGCCTACTGAGATAGGTACATTTTTTATGTCTAACTTCTACTAATGAGGATTATTGTCATCCCATATGTTAAATATGCGAAAAGTGTTACATAGATATTCTCTTTTGTGGATGCTGTTGACTTTCAGATTCTTCTTTTGCAGACATGTTTGACTATGAAGCCTTACATGCCGCCCTAGTGAAAATTTCTGATTTTGAGATTAGGGCAAATAAGAGAGTAACTGAATCTGGAGTGCTTAAGGGTATAAACCTTGATGATGTAAAGCGTGCTGGAGAAAGACTTGTCCTTCAGGATGGTTGTGCTAATTTTTTCCAAAAGTTAGTAAAGAATGAAAACATAAATACAAGTGTACATGTACTCTCATTCTGTTGGTGTGGCGATCTTATCAGGTCATGTTTTTCATCAGGTTTGTTGCTTTTCTTTTACAAGTCTGGAGCACTATATATGTGTGTATATCATGTATATATATATATTTTACCTTAAAAGAAGTTTAAATTTCTCCAGAAACTTTCAAAACTTAATTATCAGACCACTTTTTATTTGCTTGATGTTTATGTTTCAATTCATTGAAAATCTCTGAATGAGAGTGGGACCTTGTTTGGGTGCAATAATTAGCATGAGTTTAATAGCTCAAGTGGCCTGCTTTTAAACACGTCTGCTACTTTCCCATCGAGAACATATTTTTGGGTTGTTTTTCATTAGCGATATGTTAATCAGACTAATAAGACCAGTGATTAGATATGACCTTATGCAGTGCTGTCATGTATGTTATATAGGTGCATAGAGGATGGATACTGGTGATTTGCCTGCTTGAAATGTTATTTACATCCCCAGAATTTATTTTATCTTTTCTCACGAGTCTTGTGAACTTTTTGGTTTTGGTTAGATTAAATGCAAAATATATTTTCCCATCTTTCGCAGGGGATTTGTCCAAGTTAAATGTGTATGCAAATGAGCTAACATATGAAAGTTCGATTTCCACTGGTGAAATAGTCACAAGAGTGCAATCTCCTATCGACAAAGTCGAAACCTTCAATGAAATTCTGAATAACAGCAGCAACGAGAAAAGGAACTTGACCGTCTACATCGGAGACTCTGTTGGTGACTTGCTTTGTCTTCTAGAAGCCGATATAGGAATCGTTATTGGATCGAGTGCCAGCCTTAGAAGAATAGGAACTCAATTTGGTGTTTCCTTCGTTCCTCTGCTCTCTGGCTTGACAAAGAAACAGAGAGCCTACGGCGGAAGAAGATTTTCCTGCTGGAAAGGATGCTCCGGCATCCTCTACACGGTCACTTCGTGGGACGAAATACACGCCTTCATTTTGGGTTATTAGAACATTTCTATCTTTCTTTTTCTTTGCAGACGCACCACAAATTCGTTACCCGAAGATGAATTATGCTATCGTGCCTGGTTTTATTTAGGTGCCTAAAAAATCTGGTGATACCAAGAACCTCTTTCCTTCCATGGTTTTGGTTGTATATGCTTCTTTGAGGGTATGTGTTCTATGTACTCAGCTCTCTCTCTTTCTCTTGTTTAGAAGAAATCGAACTTCCCTCTGTTTTACTATTAAAAGCTTGGATTCTATTATCAATGTATTTGTCAAAATGCACATCATATTTTTTTATTTTTATCATGTATTATGCAGGTATTATTGAGTTGGAAGGAAGGTACCAGAGATTGATAGCTTGGAAGAGAGATCACAGACTAATGTATGTATTACTTTTACCTTTTTTTACTGCTTATACATTACTTTTTTTTTACTGCTTATACAATTAGTAGTGGTCTCTTCACGCCAACTTTGACCAAATTTCCTAATAGATTGTATAATAAAGAAGAAAGAATATTAGGTAATTCTAATACTATTCATTAAAAATAAATTAGGACTTAATAATAGAGGTGGGGTAATTAGGTTTTGAGAGGACCGTACGAGAATCTTAAAATTTTATTATATAAAAATTATGGGTCCTAACCTATGTTTATTGCTTTTGATTCTGACGTTCTCGTCTATCTTTTTACCTTTTTTTATTTAAATCCTAATTTTTCGCTCTGCTTTTATTTTATGATGCAATGCCACGTACAGCTTTGTGTGTTAATTATTACTGTAACTAAGATAAATAATTAAATTTAAGACATCATTATTCATTTGTACAGATTAATGAGCCTTAAAATCGAAAAGTGAGCATGGATTCAGGTCAGTTTGTATGTTATACTGAAATCATTACTATGAGTTAATTTGAGTTTCCATCTAAATATGATTTTATGTTTGAAAATTAAAAGACATGCAGCCCCGGGCCGCTAATATAATTGTCAAACATGCACGATTTGCCTAAAACAAGTTATCTTGGTTAAGCATGATAAATTCATTTATGAATCGTTTTTAATTTCTGTACCTTGGGCGATAAGGAAATTAGACACCTTTCGGTCATCGCTAGGTGGGTCCGTACAACAAACTTTTAATGAATTGTAGTGTTGAACTTTAATATAAACGGTGTCTGGATTGAAGTGGATTAAGCTAATGAATTAGGTGGAATGGCACTTGGGACATTATAAAATACAAGTAAAAGTGGTGACTAGAAGTTATAGATTCCGATGGATCTTATCCACTTTCCATTTATTGATTTTTTTATTATCTTTTAAATGTTTATTTTAAAAATTAAATAAACACGAAATTCATTCTCTAATATATTGATAATGGCTTTATCTTATCGCATTTTGATTTGCGTTATTTAAAAATGGTTGTCGATACCTAGCCAAAATTGAGACATTTACGAGTAGCAAACTGTGGATAATAAAATGTTCTCCGCCTTGACTATGTCGGTAATTAGTGAAAATAACCAAATGCTTATGAGAACCCATGATTTAATACACAAATATGTACTTATTTGCTACGCTTCGTAATCTATACTCCATTTTCCGTAAATAAAAATAAATATTATGTATCGGTATGCAAAAGATGTTTGACATAATCAAGTGGTAAAATTTGGTTAATGTTATATAGTACATGTTTGAGCTCTAATGGACCCTCAAAGATGGAGGTGTCTCAATATCATTATTTTTCTCCTCTAATCTTTGTCTTTTCTATGCTTTAGAAATATTACCTACCAATGGTAATATCATGTATTATACCGTATTGTTTTCGTCGACTTTCGTTTGGCTAATTAGCCGGTGGATACTGAGAATTCTCGTGCTATACGTTGTGGGGTCGGGTGAACCAGAGAAATAATAGACATAACTAATATGATAATTCTAATATTATCTTCTTAATATACACATTGATATGTCGATTCATGATTAGTGCAATAATAATAATTAATTATATTTTTAATAAATTAATCATGATTTGATATGTCAACGTGTAGGATGAAAAAGTAAATTTAATATTTACTCAAATAATATTTATCAAGCTCAAAATTTGGAAATAAATAATTATTTATTTTACGTTTATGTGATTTAATGCGACAAGCATCGTTCCACTTGTCTCTGCATCACATGTTCATCCATTCATGTAGCAAGAGATTAAGGTTAACATTATCGATCAAATAATCTAATATACTCATTCGATCGTTGAGATATTTGATACATCGTTCCAACTATCATCGTATTATTGTATCTATTATATTAATGGATAATCAAAAGAAAATATAAAAAAAAAATTCAGAATTTATTTTAATTAATTATAATTAAATAATGGTATAAAAAGAGGAACTATATCCTCTTCTTTTTTTAAAGCAAATGGGAATATTAAAGTGCATAAATTAGATCCGAGAAAGAGAGAGAGGCTCAGATTCCCACCGTAACATAAATTAAATTATATGCTGCAATAATGGGAATTTCTTTTTTATTTATTATAATTTTTTAGACATGGTTTGTAGGGCCTCCTCGTATTTACGAGTTTATGAGTTCCCTTTTCTCACTCTATAAGTGCTGTATGAAACGGAAGGTGTTCATTTCTTCTTTCTCTCACTGTCTTCTCCTTCCTAGAGAGAGAAAAAGGAGTTCTCTGCGGAAGTTTTATTGGTCGGCAGCCATGGATGGAGCTTCGAATTGGTGGGCGAAGGGAAGATTTGAGCTTTGGGGTGTGGTTTCAGATGGTTTGAAGCCAGGTTTTGATGCTTTAAGTTATAGGGTACCCTAAAAAACAAAGGTATATTTTGAGGGAGTTTTTAACTCTCTAGGCAAGTCTGATTCTTGGCTTCATCTCTCTCTCTCTCTCTCTACCTTTCTCTCTCTTCTGTGCCTTTGAAATGAAGGGAATAAGAACAGGATGATTGTTCACTTCAAAGTTCAATCCCTGTTTTTTTTTGTTGAGATTGAATTGAAGAGTTTAATACACTTTGAAACTCTCTTTCTCTCACTCTCTCTCCCTCTCTCTCTCCCTCTCTCTCTCTTCACCCATTAGTGTAAGACTAAGCCAACAACAATGTCTTTCTCGATAAAAATAGAACATGGAATATGAACTCTTTTCAATTTCACTCATCGGTTTGTGCTCGGTTTCGGGTCATGACCGGGTCGGTTGGCGTTTCTAAGTCATACCTACCGATGTCGATATAAACTCTTTTCAATTTCATTCATCGGTTTGTGCTCGGTTTCGGGTCATGGCCGGTCGGTTGGAGTTTTGTAAGTCATACCTACCCATGTTCGAAGAATCCGAGAATAATGTTAGCGATGTTTTTCAATTCACGCCGTAACATATTTTAATTGGTATGACGAATATATTATTTTAAAGTCGATAATTGACGAATAAACGATCGAGATATATAGTCGAGTAAAAGGGAAAAAAAGAGAGGATAAGGATGATGAATCAACGAAGTCTAGATTGTATTATAGCAATAATCCTTTTGCAATCATGCAAGACGTAAAAGATGGAATTTAGTGGGGAGCAACGTGCAATGAAAAAGAGAGCTTATCACAGTCATTTTCTATTGGTTGGTGACTCATCGGTGACTCACCGACAGTGCTAATTTGACTATTATTGATAAATATATATATATATCAATTTATTTCACGTGATATTTGTATCAGACTCTACTATTATTATTGAAAGAATATTTAACGAAAAATAAAATGATATGGTATCTATTAAAATGACATGGAATTTAAAGTGTTAATTGATAAAAAAAAATTAAAGTATCTGCTACAAATATTATGTTATTTCAATGAATAAATTGATATATATTTAAATTATGGTAAATAATTTAGCATAATTTATTTAAATTTAATATTTGAAAATAGAATAATAATCAATAAATTAAAACCATAATATATACATATTCACAAATTCATAATTAAAACTACAATTGTTAATCATTGTCAAATGATGACCACGAATACTCCACGAAATCGAATTGGCTGACTAAAGATAGACTCTTCTAAATTACAGATGTTCATCCACTTATATATATATATATATATTGTAATATTAAATTTAAATTCTTATTTATTAAATTACAATTAATATATCAATATAAATTTAATTATTTAATATATTTATTACATCAATTAATATTTGACAAATCAATGCGTAATAGTCCTAAACGGACCCCATATATTAAGAGATATACACAAATTTCATCCACCTATATATATATATTAAGATAAGACTTGTCAAAGTTAGCCACCCAACACCATCATCTCCATACACATCCATTATATAAACAGAGATTCCATCCACCTATATATATATATAGAGAGAGAGTGAGAGAGTGAGAGAGTGAGAGAGTGAGAGAGTGAGAGAGAGAGAGAGAGAGAGATTTCATGCACCTGTTTCCACCATTTTGATTGATGTGTTCTAAGAAAGGCTGTGGTCACCTCCTACTTTCCTGTCTTATGATCTTGAGCTTGTGGAAGCATTTCTTGAATCACCTACTTTTTGGCACACTGACTAGGACATCGATAGCAAGGAAGCAAAAAAATTAAAACAGAAGAGAATGAGATTCTTGATTCAAGTTCAAAAACAATGTCTTCAGGATAAAGCCATAAATTCGATTCGCTTACCTTCTATGTCGGATTGTTTATTTGCTTCTCATCGTTTTTGAACACCACTCTCAAAACATCTTCTTTCTTCTGAAACTTCTTCATGCACACGCCAATGCATTTCTTAGCCCCTGCTTTATTGCAAACATCTGTATTATAATACAATTTCAACAGAGGGTTGTTCATCTTCCGAAGCACTTTAGCAAGATCACGAATAAACTGATCGTTTCGGCTTCTTTTCGTCAGCATGGAACTAAAATCGCCCGGAAGGCACGAAGCTATGTCTTTCCGGTTCACTAACGTATGCAGCATTTTATGATATTTGCCTGAGTTGACATAGAGTAAGCACATCAATATTACAAGTCTAAGCAGGAACAAGGGATAGTACTCTTTTGAGTTGATATTGGCTCTTTTGATCCATTCTCTTGCACCACAGTTATTGCACACAAATTGATGAGTCATATTGGCGATAAAATCGTACATTTCTTGGGTCGGTTTTTCCTTGCCTTGATCTTTAGCGAAAAGGGAAGAATTGTCGCACACGAGCCATTCGACGAACGAAGATCTTGTAGTGTAGAAGCATTCTTGAAACCTTGATACCAAAATGAAGTGGCGCTCGATGATATATAAGAAGCAATTAGGCGATATGGGATTGATTTCACAACTCCAAGTCGAATAATACTCCATGAGAGCCTTGTGCAGCTTGAGAATTAGCAAGCTTTCTCCTTGATTTTGTTTTACATTTTTACCCTTGGCCGAATGTTCTTTAACCGGTGAAGATGCATGTGAAGTGTATTCATCGATCACCGCCTTCCAAGGTGAATTCTCGGCTAATCTTTTGCTCACCTTTTTGTAGATTTCAACATTTAGCCTCTTAGATCCAAAAACTGCCATTACTATCTTTCCAATATTTTCATTTGTAAACTCAGTTTCAGGATTCACGTTCTTCAAGATAGTTGCTTCGAATACGACGTTAAAAAGGCCAGTTTCTCTTAAAGCAACCATATTCTGTGTCACAGCTTTGATCCAATCCAGACCAAACACACAATCGAAGAAATTTTCATACGATGATTGAAGAAGCCGTGAAACTTCCCAATGTACGAGAAATTTAGACAAGGAGCTGAATTCCTTCAGAAAGTTTGCGACTTCAACTGCATGAATGCTCACTTGATGAAAAAAAGATGCATAATTATTCACTGAATATATTTGGAGTGCCTTCAAATGTTTCAAGACCTCCATACCAACAGAAATCATGTCTTCTGACCAAAATCTTTGACCAGCAATGGCCAGAGATCCGGCGTTAATCGTAACAGCTTCTCCATATCTTTTAATCGCACTCTCATCGACATGTCTTACCCAATCAGCATCGGGTATTATCAACTGGTATTCAGTTTGATCATCAAACCACTTCCTCACTCCCAAGTACTTCAAAGCCGATTCCTCGTACTCTATTGACACTTTCTTCTTAAGCTCAATACACTCAAAAAATTCAATGATACAGACAATCTTCTCCTTCCAAACATTCCAACAGTAAACCAATGTCTCAAAGGAAAGCTTTATGTTGGAAACTTTTTCGGTCGAGCATTTATCTTCCCATTCGTGCTTAGACGCGTCCAAATGAAAGTGAGCATCAAGAATTTCACGGGCCGAGAGTAGCTCGAGGGTGATATGTCCATTTTTTGGGGAGTTGGTCAATTGGTTCTTCATTTCATAAAGTATGCTTGCCTCTGTACAAACAAGGTTGTAAAAGTCAGGTGAATGATGCTGTTTTGCATATGATTTAGCCTTTAATAAGAGCTTTTTCCTTTGCTCAAATGGCTTCAATGGCCAACCTTTGGCTTTTGTTCCCCAAAGAGACTTTGCCAACACAAAAATTAGAATAAGCTCTGCAGCTTCTTTACTCTGGCCTTCTGCGTGTAGTAGATCAACCTCTTCAAGAAGATCGCCATTCAACCTTGCAGCCACGATGCCTTCCAAAAACTTATCTGAGCTTCCTTTGAGAGTTGAAAGCTCATGGTCACACCCTAGAGACTTGAAGAACAAGCGTTTTGAACCCATCGAATCAAATGTGTTAACGACTTTCATCATGGTTTTGTCGTCTCGAAGCTTATGGCGGTGGAGATCAAATCTTTCCTTGAAAAATTGCTTCACGTCTTCTATCTTGTCCCTCGAAATGAATTTTTCTCTGTAAGAAGAAAAACCAATCGTACTATCGTCAGGAATACATCTTTCAAACTCGGACCCTTTGAAAAATTCCACAAGTTGCAAGATGTATATGGCGATCGTGCACTGACGTAATTCAGAGAATGACATCTCCACGGAGAAGAAGTACCAAGATTTTAGTTTCTCCAAGACGTTCATCGAAACTGACAGAACTTCTGAGCTCCAATAGTTCCATGCTGCATAAACAAACTGCCTAGAATTCAAGTAAATGATATCACCCTTCCTTTGGATGGATCCAAGTTCAGATTCAACTTCTCTGACCCATTTGGCATTCGAATTGATTAATTGGTAAACTGAGAGTTCATTATCTACTTGCTTTCTCACACCCAAGAAAGACAAACAAAATGTCTCGTATGTTCCAAATTCTGCCGCATTTCCGGCTCCAAACGAAGAAAGATAATAAAAAATCTTCACCATATTATCCTTCCAGGACTTCCAGAAATACATCAATGTTTCAGCTGACACTTTGTTTTGGGAAATTGCTACTTCCGAGTGTTTTTTAAGATTTTTAATCGATTCGATTTCGGTGTCGTAATTCAAGTCTGTCAAAAGAAAATGTGCATTCAGAATCTTCCACGAAGACAAAACTATACCTCTGAAGCTCTTCAAGGACTCAGAAACTTTGAGGCGTTGTGATATCTTAGACAAGTTTTGACATTTGTTTGACATAATATCGGCCTCGGCTTGAACAACCTCGTACAGACTGTCTGAATCCTGCTTTGCAAGTGAAATTGCTCTGGCTAGAAGCCGTTTCTTTTCTTGGAATTCCCTCAAGGGCAATCCTTCACTTCGGTTAGACCAATCAAAATTAGCAAAAACATAGGAGAGAAGAAGTAGAGAAGCATCCTTGTACTGGCCAGAAATATCCAACAAAATCACCTCAAGGAAAAGGTTGCCTGTAGACTTTGCAATGGCAATGGCCTCAACGTAGTTTCCATTATCAAGTTCCATTTCTAGAAGCTTCTGGCTGTGGCCAAAAGCCTTCAAAAACAAGCGTTTCGATTCCAAAGAACAAAAAGCCTGAACAAACTTCAACATAGAGTCTGCATCTTGCTGGTTATGATAATAAATTGAACATTTGAGAAGAAAAGCATGTGAAATCTCATCAACCTCTTTGATTCTATCATCTAGAGAACAATGTTTTCTAAAATACTGAATGGATTCCAATCCTACGTCAAAAATTTTATGACAAGCATTGCGGTCAATAAAGGGTTTAAGATTCTCATCATCTGTAAGAAACTGGCACATTTTAATGATGTCCAAAGTGATAGAACAAAGCAAAACTGGAGAGAGAGATTCTCGGATGGAAAGCTTTTGAAGATTTATGATTTTTTTCAAGACTTTCATACCGAAAGCAATAATTTCCGAACACCAATAATTATTTGCCAACAAAATGAGCTGGTTCGAATCCACAGTAACGAGATTTGTAGTTGTACAACTAGAAAAGTCTTTGGTAATCCAGGCAGCTCCAGAATTAAGCAAGAGATATGTTATATTTTCACCTTTTATGTCCTTTCTCACGCCTAAATATCGTAAACAGAATTCATGGTACTCGTAGGAATCAAAGCAGTCTTTGTTTCCTAGAGATCCAAGATGACGTATAATGTCTAATATCTTCTCCATCCAAATATTCCAACAATAAACGAGACTGTGAAAACAGACCTTGTTCTGAAAAATGATTTCCTCTACATGCGTAGACAACTCTGGGTATTGTCTGCATTCAAATTCATACTCTGATGCATTTAGAGAAAGATGAAGATCAAGGATTTGCAAACTTGACATGACAATACCTTTGAGACTTCCACATTTACGGGCATCGATCCAACATGGATTCATGTCCGACAATGAACGCGAGTTGTTCGATAAGATATTGGCCTCTCCACAAATATGATCGTAGAAAGAGTGTGACTCTTTCATCGCCAAATCTTGCGCTTTCTTAAGAAGTTCCTCTTTGTTCATAAAATTTTTTAATGGCCAACCTTGTTCTTCTGAAGCCCATAGGGAGTTAAAATACACGTAGAGAAGAAGAAGCGACGATGCATCTCTATAATGACCAGCCTCCTCCAAAAGATCAATCTCTTGTAAAAGGTCACCTTTCTTCATTGCAATGTTTGCAGCTTCTAGAAAGTTCTTGTTTTCTCTTTCCAAAATCAAAAGATCATCCAGGAGGTTCAATTTCATGAGGAACGATCGTTTTGAATCGATGCAGTCGAATGCTCCAACAAATTCCATCATTTTTTTATGATTTCGGACCTGGTAAAAGTGAAGTGCCCCTTTTTCCAGAAACATATGTTTCATCTCTTCAGTGCTTTTCGAATCAGCATCCAAAATTCTCCTCTCTCCCCATTGTTTAATGAATTGTAATCCCACGTCAAACATGTTTGCGAAGGTGCAGACATATATACATTTGGAGAAATGGATGCCCCTTGAATATATATTTGCTGCCATTCCATAGCATCCTGCCAGAGTATAACAGTCCCCAACATCTTCTAGTGCATCTTCTCCATATTTTGTTGAACACAAAGCAGCTGCATCAATGCATAAAGCAACCAAGTTTCAATGAACTGAAAAGTGAACTAGGTTGATTTGGCATACAAAATCATGACAAAAAACAAATATTAGTGTGCCAGAAGTTTAGATACCTGCTTTTTCATACTGCCTTGATTCAACTAAGCATTGAATGGCAACTTCAACGATGCCAATTGAATGAAATATGTCAGAAGCTTCCTGAAAGGCATTTTGAGAAGCTTCCGGAAACTCACAAGTCATATTTTCTGCGGCGGCACGAAGGAAAGCCGCCCTTGCCCATTTTTCTCTGTGTATATCTTCTGCCATTCGAAAGCACATAGATGCCATCCCAAATATACCATCCGAAAACAGCTGCAAAAGTTCAAACGAAGGTCTGCATAAACAAATTTGTAATGCTTGAAAGTTGAGTTTTTTTTCATCAACTTGTTTGTGTCATTACAGGTTATCGTCATAGAACAACAAATCAAATTTACATGAACATATATTAGGCGAACCTCGAGGCCACGAGAATTCCATTCTTCTTTAGAGCCATGAACTGTCTCTATGATTGACTTATCAAATTGACTAACTTGGACAAGACTTAATTTTTTCCAATAGTCAAATATTGGATGAGAAAGTGTCTGCTTGTCCTCACAAATCCATAGTCTTTTTCTGGACCTGGTAATTGCAACATATAGTAGCTTCAGTTCCCAGCACAAATGCATATATCTTTTACGGTTGAAGTTTGGAAAAGGCCCAGAAAAAGGACTTTCGAGCATCGATTGCTCCTGCATGTACTCATAGACTATGTTCCAATGCTTTACAAGTGACGATGATCCAAAAAAGTCGTACAACAAGACATCCTAAAACGTTACAAAATAAACATTCAGGTACATTATACAAATAGCATGATGTTTTATGAATCATTTATAATAAGACTAGAATGAATTTTTTTTTTTCAAAATAACATGAATAAATGATACCGAAAACTCCAAGCACTGGCACTCCATTATTGTAAGAACAAGACTCTGGTTTCCTACAAGATTAATAATCTTCTCTCTGGCTAGATCATCTCGAACCAAAATGACCTGCTCTGGTCCAGGGTTGAGAGTGTTTTTATTAACATCATTGCTTTCCTTCAAGACTGTTTTGAATGCATCTTCATCTTTCTCGTAAAACAGTAGAATTGGAGTTTCAATTTCAACATCAATGACACTGGTGTCGCTTGTTTCAGGCGATAATATGTCAATGCATGAAGGAAAGAACCGAAAAAGAAGGTCCATAATGCTTTGAGCCAATCTAAGAACTTTTGGTTGAGTAGGAAGATTCTGGTTCAGATGAAAAATTTCTGTAAGTTGTGGGAACCCAGTTCCAGTAGAATTCACAAGACTTCTTGATCTGGAAAGAAATTCCTTATAAAATAAAAGCCGGATATCTTGGAGCCTGAATCCAAACCTTGCTATAGCTTGAGCTGTGTTAGCTGAAAAAACAACGCCAGTCTCGAAATTTTTACACACAAATTTGAACAGAGAAATCTGTCTCATGGAAAGATCTTGCACCTCATCTAGGTACAAGAAATCCATCTTCTGACCCAAGTATTCAGTATTCCTCAATCGATCATTGAGATCATTCACTAGATCAGACAAATCATACTCTTCCTTTTCTTTTTTTCTCTTTTCATAATCTAGAAAGATATCATAAATATTCTCTCTCTGCTTCTTGCTCAGTGTGGAAAATTGACCCTTACCAAGTAGAGCATAATCTTTCCTGTTCAGTATGCTATCGTGCGTTTCCTGTTCTCGGAAACCACCTTTGATCTGACAAACAATCTCATTGAAAACCAAGAAAGCATCAAGCTTCTTTGTTAGCTGTCTATCAAAATTAGGCCAGTATGAGGAAGCAAATTTGCTGTAGTTTACTTCCTTCATTCTGATAAAGGTTTGCAATGAAGTCGATATTGGACTTGTTGCTTTATGTGGAGTCTCAAATAATTTATGGAATCTCCTAAAGTACGAATCTCCTACACTTTGGTCAAGCATTGTTAAAAACTTCCGATACGTCACAACAAGTGGATACGACTTTGATGAAACATCCAAAAAGCTGCTTGGACTGTCTGAGAATCGATCCACATTGTAAAGATCATGCATAGAGCCTACACCATTTTTGATTTTTTCCAAACCAAGACCAATGGAGGAATCACTGTACATTTGAGAAAGAATCTGTCATGAACATATTTTGACATGTTTTAACCGCACATAATCTCACCAAATGCTGCAGTTACACTCTAAACAATTGAAGCAGTTACAACGAATATCTTGTGCTTTAAAAGTCTTCTATCAACTCCTTGAATTTTAGCATAATTTCAACGGATATTTTGTCATCATGTTTTCACTAGTCTAACGATGTTTATTCATTTAGTTTTTAATTTAATTGATAAATGGTAGTAAAAAGATTAAAAAAAATAAAAATTTATGAAAATTTTATTTTTATAAAGTTGAATGAGTTGAATAAAAATATAAATTTTTTATTACATCTTTTTTTATTTCTTGACGTGTAGTTAAAATTAAGCATACTATTGAAAATAACTATCAAATTGACTGAAATGACATGATGTCTGTTACGATTATGCTAAAATTAAAGTTGAGAATATGTTATGATCGCGCTTCTATAAAGTCTAAAGTAGTAGCAGAATCACCTTTTCAAGAGAGATAAATGTTGTTTGACTAAAAGACATTGCTTTGAAGTGACTGTAACGAAAAGCTGTCGCAAAAAGGTTGTCTCACGGCCATCGCATACTCTTTCTCCAATGCTCCCTTCTTCCTGGGAGATACTGTGTCTTTGCTCCCTCTGAAACATCTTAATAGTTAAACAAGAAGTTTTTGCAGATCCTGGTCTTCCTATTATGAATGAGCTGTTGGGGAAGATAATTATCTCGAACTGTTGGTCTGATACTTGGATTGGAAGATCTAGTGTTTTACCATCACACCCCGAAAGCAAGTAATGCACTTTTTGGTACGATAATGTCTGGAACCTCATCTGTAGCAGCTGCTTGGAGGTTTTTTTGTCTTTAGCTTTTAAGCTTGAAATGCATTTAGCATCATCCATAAAAGGGGCTATATCACTAGAAACACTCCAACTCAATGGAACTTGAAGATTCCTAGTAGATACAACAACGATGAACAAAAAATACATCATAGATGAGAAAAATTATAGATTCAATCTCAAAATGAAATGTCAACATACCCTTCTTGATATTTCTCTGTACAGCGCAAGAGGAAATCATCAGTGTACATATTATATATTGCAGAAATGCATTTATCCAGCTTATGTAACTCCTCCAATGGCTTAATATCCCAAATTTTCAAGACCTGTGTGTATTTTGAATCCTTCTGGATATCGATTGAATATGTTATGTACAGACCTTCCACCTTAACATGTTTCAGGACATGAGAGCCAGAGCCTTTATAAAACGAGAATCGACCATCATCTGGGCGCCAACCAACAGACAGCCTTAATAAAAAGACCATGATGTTCTTCTTCTGGGAAGGGGAAAGTCTCTTAATGAATGACTCTCCGAAGTTTTTGCTAAATAGCACCTGAAAATGCAAGCGGATATGATTCCAGATTCTGTTCCATAACCAAAAAAAAAAAGGATTGAAGCTGACATGACAGGAGATTTAAACCTCCCATCTAGCCTTTCGGAACAATATGCTGTCTTGAATGAGCAAGTCATCAAACTGACGGAGCTCTACATTAGCCTCTATCATAGCATTGGCCAAATCTTCATCCTCATCGGCATTAAAGAAGCAATTACGATCCTTGGCATGGCGAATCACGGCAGCCCAATCAGAGCCACTGTTTCCCAAGGTCTTTTCATCTCCGACAATCCAGAGACAGTGCCTGCATATTATAAAATCGACGATGAAGAAACATGACCAAACATTCCAAAACCAACTGACCAATTACAAAACCAAACCTGGCTCTAGTCAGAGCAACATTAATTCTCTGTGGGTTAGAGAGGAACCCTATTTTTTTCTGACTGTTGGATCTGACAGAAGAAATCACAATTACATCCTCTTCACCACCTTGAAACCCATCAACAGACTTCACCTTGACAGTAAAACCATCCTGTTTTGTAAAATCCGGTCTCAATTTGTCTTGAATTGCCAGAATCTGTGCTGTATAGGGAGATATCACACCAATGCTAATCTTCCTAGTTGAGCTACTCCATTCTACTTGGAAAAAAAGCACCATCTTATTCAGAACAAGTTTAAAAGAAAAACCTTAATACATGCACAAGTGCAAGAATTCCAAGTAAATTGCATACCTTTGTGTAGCTTTTTTATTAGTTCAACTACAACGGCAACCTCCGCCATGTTTTTTAAACTGGATCCAACACCATTTCTTTCCTCTCCACCAGCCGTATTTATGAACGAAAATGGTCCGAATAACGGACCGGGAAGATACCGTTTTTCATAACTTCCATCCATGACAATTGGGGCATTCAAGATTTGATTTGCATAAAACTTGGAGTTTGGAAAGCAGCTTACTGATGGGTGCATCCTGTACTGTACATTGAGTAGGTGCTTTTGATGACCAAGTAAACTCAGCCTTTCGAAAAGACTTCGGCCAAAGCCAGCTTCTTCACAAACCTTGCGAATAATCAATTTGGGTATAAATGAGAGACATAAATTCAGAACTTAAACAAGAGAGCTCATTGAATAATTTAATCTTCAAACAAGGCAATTTCTCTACCTTGCTCTTAACAATTGCTGGTAACTGGAGCTCATCGCCAATCAAAACAGCATGCCTAATACCTGGAAGTTGTAATGGTATAGTAGATTCACATTCCTTAAGCTGTGCCGCTTCGTCGATTATTAGCATATCTATTGGCTCAATTTTCTTTGAATTCAATTTGCCTGAACTTGAAGCAGTGCAAAAAATCATGGAAGCTCCTTGATATATAAACTTCTCCACAGACTTTTCCTTTGCAGAATTAAAACTCGGAAGATGGGCAAGGGATTTCAGAAGATCTCTGAGTTCAGAGAGGCATTCTTCCATAGATTGAAAGAAACTTTCATAAACAGAACCAGTTGGCAGATTATTCTGATTGTTTTTCAAATGCAAACAAAAATCCTCCAGTTCTTCAGAAACCATATCATGTCTGCATAAAAGGACTTCAAATGAAGCGACTTTAACAAGGCAATTCATTCTTTGGAGATTATGTTTTGAAATAAATCTCATTGGCATCTGAGTGTACAAAATCTGAAGACATTGTCTGAGTTCTGAGGTAATAGTTATAAAATGTTCCCTCATGTACCCAAGAAAAGATATGACACCATTGTTGCCTTTCTTTTGCTCCAAAAACTCATGATACAACGAGTAAGAATCTTCTAAAAGTTTTATCAGTGACTTTAGATGATACCTCCATCCCTTTTGGGCTCCTAAACACTCCATAAGCTTGTCAACTCGATAATCCAAATAAATATCGTCGAGCTCAGGACCAAACTTTAGCCGATCCTTATTTCCACACAGAAGCAAATCCGCCAGTCCAAATGAACCAAACAAATCATCCTTTTCAGATTGCTCTTTCAACAGCTTCACAACCCGAGACGCCAGTTCAGTAATGGCAACGTTTGTTGGAGCACAAACGACAGCCCTGCACTTCAATTCCAAAATGGTCCAAAGCAGCATACTAACAGTTTTTGTCTTTCCAGTACCAGGTGGTCCCCAAATGAGCTCCACTGAAGGCTTATGATCACAAAACATCTTGCAGAGGCAAGCCTGAACAGCGGCTCTTTGAGACTCATTCAGCACAGTTGATAATTTCAACGCAAAGTTTTCAGCACGGACTGCATTACTATACGTAGAGCACTCCATACATATTTCATCACTCTGAGACCCACAAGCCAAAAGGGTTCATCAAAAACAAAAAAAAAACATAAAAGAAGCTGCTTTTGAAAAAGAAATTTGGGAAATTGTTTACCATTTGTTTCCCACTCAACAAACGCTCTATGATCTTGACATTTCCATGGAAGTTCAAAGATCTCCATACTCTCGTGTTGGGTAGTATGTTTGTCAGAAAAACAAGATACAGTTTTTTCTGCTTGCAATCTTCAGATCGAATGTCTTCTGAAGATTGGATTTTCAGAGAAGACGAACCATATGCAGCATACGGTAGCCAAACCAAAGGCCAAGTCTTGCTTTTGCATTGTAAAATATCAACAGATTCTGGTTTAGAATCCAAAATAATAAAAATATCCCCAGGTAATGGTTGGTAAGGCTCTTTTCCGCCATTGGACAGTCTCTTCCAAGGACCAACATGAACAGTAAACCATAACTTTTTGGAGTTTGGCTCAATTGAAGTCAGTTTGACAAAAGGAGCTTCGGATAACCTCTCCAAACTTGATGACAGTTCAGCTCGAGTTTCTTCTGCCAACGGATCCAAATATGACTCAAAATAACGTTTCAAAGATGTAAATGATCGTGGGATCTTCCTTATCTGCATGTCCAGAAGAAGATGATATTAAGACTAGCGTAATGCCAAAACATTACTCGTTGATTGGTACATGAGATTTTTCATTTTCATTGTAGTAATAAAGTACAGTGTAAATATCAATTCCACTCCACTTACTAGAGTAGTTCCCACCTATACTTCAAACTTTAATAATGGTTAATTAATACCTTAAACGTTACTATAATTTTAATTGATTTCTTACCTTTATGTTTTTACTTAACATGTCTCATCAATTATTTTATGAATTTTTTGTTTTTTAATGTTAGATGAGTTAAATAAAAACAAAAAAATATTATTTTAAGTTCTTCTATTTATCAAACGTCAAAATTAATGAAAACTACTAGTCAACTTATCAAACATATAAAAAAATTTTAAAAAAAATAGTGACACAATATCAATTAAAACTATGATAAAGTCTAAGATGTTAATTGACAATTTTTAAATATGCATTGTAATTGATCTTATAGTTCATGAAATAAATTCAAATTTTACCTTAGATCAAATAAATAAGATGACAAATAATTAATAATAATAAATATAATAAATAATTATTTATAATTTATTATATTAATTTTATTATAATTACATTAGCCAATTTTAACCTCTGATACAATCTTCCGTCAATTTTGCTTTTCCAATGACATTTATTCACCGTTTCACCACAATTTCAAAGATTCTTCTCATTTTTTGCCGAGCTTGTCTTTCCCTATCCAAATCACAGTCTTACAAGTTACACCTACTTTGATTATAACGTGATATGTCAATTTAGTTAATATATTCAATTAATTAATGACTTTACAAAAATTTAAAATGTTGTAATTATATGAATTTTTTTGTCAGATTAATTAACTTAAATAAAAATAAAAATTTAATATTACGAGTTGTTATATTTCTCATCAAGTTACTGTATAAAATAATTTTATTTATTTCCTTAATTGTCGTGAAAAAATTAAAAACAAGCAAAAGTCAATGAATGATGTGGTGGGTCCACATTAAGGTGGAAATACCATCCCCAATTCATTAAGGAAATACATGCGACGAACATTGTCTCGTCCTAAGTAGAACGTCGAATTCAATTTATTGAGGAAAATTATAAAATATAAAATAAAACATGTCAAATTAATAGAATACAATATATGTATAAATATAAAATATATATATATATATATCTCAACAACTTATATGCCAATAATTGCATCCAAAGTCAAAGATATATGATATGTGATCATCAATCTGAACTGAAATTCATTTAAATTTTAAGATGATTTTACTTTGAATTCACGTAAATATTCGTTTAATACTCTTTGGGTTCAAGTTCATTTACGTAAAATTAAAACTCTACTATTGTGTATGTCTATTAGACACAACCATTAAAATTTAATTATTTATCAATAAATTTTAGTTGGATCGATTAATTAATTCTAACTGATAATTCAATTTATAAAAATTAAATCTAAAGTCAAATCGGTTAGATAATTTATCCAAACCAAAACAAATTCAAATTCGATCGGTTTCAATTTAGGTTTGCATAAATACTTGACTTGTAGAATCCAGTTGAAATTCATTTTTGAAGAAGTAACCAATATGATGATCTGACTTAAATGATCAATTCGAATTGATTTGTGGCGTTGAATTCCTAATGAGTTGTTGTATAAGCGAGAAACCCATAAGAAAAAAAGGGGGGAAACGAAGTCTAACCTTTTGTCCGTACAAGCCGTCGTTCAATACGTCCTGGATTTTCCAAGAAAGGACCAGATCAACGAGATCCTTCTTATCTTTTGCACTCTTCTTCGCCATCTGCGTCTTATAGTTTTCTCGATTAATTTTTCTTCACTTTCCCCTTTTTTTCCAGCTGATCAGACATCCGTAATCGGATTAGAAACAGATCCAATCACAAATCCACCATTATTGAACAAACATGCAGTGAAAAACTAGGGCGAAAATTGACCTCAGTTCGGAACTGTTCTTCTTCTCTGCGTTCTGCTTTCTCTGGCAGAGAAATGGAGGTGGCTTCAGTTGGTAGAAGAATACCCTAGCGATTTGAAAAAAACTAAAGAAATGAGACTGAAGACTTGGCAGTGTATGAAATATCAATCATTCAGAAAGGGAAGAGCTCATCTGATCGTTTCTTCGCATACCACTTCACACTTGCAGAATATCTTCTCTTAGATTTCCATTTTAAAGTTGGAAAGAACGAAGGGCTTTTACTGGCTTCATCTCTGCTCCCAACCGATGAAAATCACACCGCGATCGAAATGCAAGCCGATCGGATTCTAAAATCGGTACAAATTAGGGTAAATACGACCCCAATCAAGGACGGTTCGCCATATCTCCATTCTTCGATTTAAGGATTTATTGGCAGAAAAATGGGGAGGACTCTGGCTTGTAGGAGCAAACCTAGCGATTTAAAAATGCAAAGAAAGGAGACGAAGACTTGCTTGACTATAAAATGACCAATTATTCCAAAAGGAAACAGGCATCTGAAACTGTAGAAGCCTACGTACCATACATCTTCTTATACGAAAGAAGAGAAACCTCCCTTTGGAAAGCTTTACGTAGCTTTCATGGCGTCTGCTGACGCCGATCTCTGCATCAACTGATCAAAGCCTCGGCAAAAAGCGAGACGTGAAAAGAAGAAGAAGCTTTATCTCCGTACGTTTGAAGATTACTTAATAGTCAAGTAATATATTTATTTTAAAAAATAAATAAATTACAAAATTATTTATCCAACATAATTAATAAAAAAAAGATGTAGCTAATAATTACAAAAAAATAATTATTTTTTGTACCAATCGAGCAATAATCGGCAACATAAAATATCATTATATGATCCAAAATATTACCTGCTTTTTTTAGCGAATAATTAAGGACATGGTGCTCAAAATATTAGAATCGGTAATTATCAATGAACACTCTGAAGTTATGCGTATTTTTCAACTGATATTTAAAATTTTAATTGTATTAATCGACACTTTTAAGTATGATTATTTTTTAAATGACACCTTAAACTTTTAATCCTATCAATTAATCCTTTAAAGTATTAATGTATTTTTAATTGGTACCTTAAACTTCAAAGTTTTATCGACTTACATTCTAATATTTAAATTTTTGTTGTCATGCATCTTTTTATATTTATTTTTTTATATTTTTTTTTCACTTTAATCTTTCTTTTTTTATTATCTTAATCGAGAATAGATGATGATTCAAATTTTTTTGAAATTAAATCATAAAAAAGGAAGTTGGTTAACTTAAAGTTAATGATAAGGCGTACGTTGATATTCTATATTCCAAGGTGTTAATTAATAAAGTAAAAAATTTAGAGTATCAGTTAAAAATAACAATAATTTTATGTATCGATTAGCATAATTAAAATTTTAAGGTATTAATAAAAAAAATAATTTTATGTGTCATAATTAATAAAAAAATAACTCTAACATGATTCTTTTAAAAATTAACCAAACCATGTATGACACCCCCTCAAAAAAATTAACCAACATGTGACCGGGCCCGTGGATCAAGTTTTTGACAAAAAAATTCATCGCAAACCCAACAAAACCGATTAAAAACCAACCAATATTCAAAAAGGCCCAAAACCCATTTCAAAATCTGAAAATTCGATCTAATAATAATAAAATTTAAATTTTAATATAATAAAATATTTTAAAATAAATATTTTAATTTTTATTTAAAATTTAAACCTACCCAGCTTTCGGTTTTAGAAAACCCAATTTTGGATTTAAAAAAAAAAAACTCAGAACCGCACAAGTGGGTAAAAAATGACCGAAACCTGACCCGGCTCAGCTGTGCCCACCCGTAAAGATGGTGGCGGCCAAGGAGGTGGACCAGCTCTTCCGCAGACGGAGGAGCTGATCTAAATATGGTCTTTCCGACCACTAGAAAGCCGTAATTCGCATACCAAAAATAAGTCCCGAATTCATAAGGTGTCACCTTTCTCCATAAATATAACCAAAATGTTCGACTATAACTACAACAAAATATGTTACATGAAAAAAAAACAATTGAATAGTCATTAGCACAAAAAACATGCACTCCTACCTCGGGAGGTGTCTCGATGTTCCAGGCCTCTCAGGAACGATCGGATTGCGAGGCGTTCTGATGCGTAAGTCATGAACGAAGCAAGGAACATACTTCATTAGCTGATGACATTTTTTTTCCTATCCTGTTAATCTTTCAAAAAAGTTGGATGCTCAAGCTCCTTAGACTACCAAAAAAATGAAAATCGAGCATTTTACTCGATATATTCTCGTGCGGAAGAATTATGAGAAATAGTTGCCACCGCAAATGAACACAGGTACAGCGATTAACCCAAAAAAGATCGTTTAAAACAGTACTTAAAATATAAACTGATTTCAAATGCATCAATAACTGTAGACTATTTTGGTACAATTTAAGTCGGTCGTGAGTTTCAGAAGAAAGACAAATAAGGTATGGCTTATTAATTGTAAAATATAAACAGTACTTAAAATATATATTAAATAATTAAATATATTTTGATATATTTAATTGTAATTTAATAAATAAGAAAGTAAACTTAGTATTACAATATATATACAAGTGGATGAACATACGTAAATTTAGAAGAGTCTATCTTTAGTCAACCGATTCGATTTTGTGGAGTATTTGTTGTCATCATTTGACTATGATCAACAATTGTAGTTTTAATTATGAATTAGTGAATATGTATATATTATGGTTTTACTTTATTGATTATTATTCTATTTTTAAATATTAAATTTAAATAAATAATGTTAAATTATTTACCATAATTTAAATATATATCAATTTATCTATTGAAATAATATAATATTTGTAGCAGATACTTTATTTTTTTTATCAACTAACATTTTGAATTCGAGGTAATTTTAACGGATACTATATTATTTTATTTTTCGTTAAATATTTTTTTAATAATAATAGTAGAGTATGATACAAATATCCACGTGAAATAAATTGATATATATAGTTTTATCAATAATAGTCAAAATTAAATGTTTAATTTAAAAAAAAAAATAGCACGGTCGGTGAGTCACCGATGAGTCACCAACCAATAGAAAATGACTGATAATCTCTCTTTTTCATTGCACGTTGCTCCCCACTAAATTCCATCTTTTAGGCCTTGCATGATTGCAAAAGGGTTATTGCTATAATACAAGCTAGACTTCGTTTATTCGACAATTATCGACATTAAAATAATATGTTCATCGTACAGACGTAAATTGAAAAACATCACTAACATTATTCTCGGATTCTTCGAACATGGGTAGGTACAAACTCCAACCGACCAGTCATGACCCGAAACCGAGCACAAACCGATGAGTGAAATTGAAAAGAGTTTATATTGACATCAGTAGGTATGGCTTACAAGCTCCACCTGACCCGGTCATGACCCGAAACCAAGCACAAAACGATGAGTGAAATTGAAAAGAGTTCATATTCCATGTTCTATTTTTATCGAGAAAGACATTGTTGTTCCCTTAGTCTTACAGTAATGGGTGGAGAGAGATGGAGGGAGAGAGAGTGAGAGAGAGAGAGGGAGAGAGACAGAGACAGAGAGTTTCAAAGTGTATTAAACTCTTCAATTCAATCTCAACAAAAAAAAAGCAGGGATTGAACTTTGAAGTGGACAATCATCCTGCTCTTATTCCCTTCATTTCAAAGACACAGAAGAGAGAGAGAGATGAAGCCAAGAATCAGACTTGCCTAGAGAGATAATAACTCCCTCAAAATATACCTTTGTTTTTTAGGGTACCCTATAACTTAAAGCATCAAAAACTTGCTTCAAACCCTCTGAAACCACACCCCAAAGCTCAAATCTTCCCTTCGCTCACCAAACGCCCGACAGCTGATACGGGAGATTTTTGAGATTCTCTTACAGAATTGTTGACTCAGCACAAACGCCAAAAAGAGAAGGCTGAAGGAAAGACTCTAATAATGGGTTCTGACGAGTCTTCCAATGAAGATAATTTTATAAAAGCTAAAGGGTTGGTAGGATAACATCCTTAACCGACGATCAATCAAAAGGCAAAAATATTATCTGCCCATAATATAATAAAACAAGAAGACCAATCAACTACAGTCTAAGAGGACGTAGTTTACACTTTAGTACAAACAATAATTTTGCATTTTGTCGGAAACTCGCATAAGTAATTGCTTCAAAATCTTAGATGTCCGTCTTTAACCCACTTTAGATGGTATAAAGATGTTTTTATCACTAAAGTAATGCAAAGAACCGACGGTAATAGTGACCATTGGAAAGCCAAATTTATTGATTGCTTACCTAATTTATTTGCCGAAAGGGTTAGAAAAACTCTTCGGGATAAAAATGATGGTATCAATATATTATACAATCAAAACACTTACGGTCAATTAATAGGTACCATAATCCAAGAGGGATTATCTCTCTATAATGATATTAAATTAAAAAATCAAATGAAAAAATAAAATATCTCTGGTAAATATGAACTAGGAGAATTTTGTGACCAATTTGCTTTTAACAATGGTAAAATCCATTATCCGAATAAATTAACTAAAAATAAAACGTACAATAGAAAGAAAAGAAAAAGATATAAGGATAATGATCATAATATTTCAGATAAAAAATTAAATCTAGAATATAAACCTAAAAGGTTTAGATAAACATAAAGATTATAATAAAAAAATCTGTTAAATACTATAAGTGTGGTAAATTAGGCCACTATTCAAATAGATGTAAAACTAAAGATAAATTAAACAATCTTAATTTAGATGAAGGTTTAAAAATTCAATTAACTAAATTTTTACTGAACACTTCTTTGGAAGAAGAAAGTTCGGATCAAGATAAAGAAAAATTTTCTTCGTCTGATTCGGATTCGTTAATAGAAGAGAATTGCAATTGCAATATAATAAAATCTGAGAATAATAATTTAGAAAAATCTAATGATTATTATAAAGTCATTATAAAAATGAACGATTTATCAATAAATATTTTATCCAGTAAACAAACCGAATACTTAGATCTAATAGATCAAATTGAAAGTTCTGAATTAAAAAGAAAACTTCTAGAAAATTATCTAGATCATAATAAAAATATATCTCAAAATATTTCACCAATTCAAGAAACTTATTCGCTAAAAGAAGTATTTAATAGGCTAGATAATAAATTTCAGATTCTGTTCCATAACCAAAGAAAAAGGATTGAAGCTGACATGACAGGAGATTTAAACCTCCCATCTAGCCTTTCGGAACAATATGCTGTCTTCAATGCGCAAGTCATCAAACTGACGGAGCTCTACATTAGCCTCTATCATAGCATTGGCCAAATCTTCATCCTCATCGGCATTAAAGAAGCAATTACGATCCTTGGCATGGCGAATCACGGCAGCCCAATCAGAGCCACTGTTTCCCAAGGTCTTTTCATCTCCGACAATCCAGAGACAGTGCCTGCATATTATAAAATCGACGATGAAGAAACATGACCAAACATTCCAAAACCAACTGACCAATTACAAAACCAAACCTGGCTCTAGTCAGAGCAACATTAATTCTCTGTGGGTTAGAGAGGAACCCTATTTTTTTCTGACTGTTGGATCTGACAGAAGAAATCACAATTACATCCTCTTCACCACCTTGAAACCCATCAACAGACTTCACCTTGACAGTAAAACCATCCTGTTTTGTAAAATCCGGTCTCAATTTGTCTTGAATTGCCAGAATCTGTGCTGTATAGGGAGATATCACACCAATGCTAATCTTCCTAGTTGAGCTACTCCATTCTACTTGGAAAAAAAGCACCATCTTATTCAGAACAAGTTTAAAAGAAAAACCTTAATACATGCACAAGTGCAAGAATTCCAAGTAAATTGCATACCTTTGTGTAGCTTTTTTATTAGTTCAACTACAACGGCAACCTCCGCCATGTTTTTTAAACTGGATCCAACACCATTTCTTTCCTCTCCACCAGCCGTATTTATGAACGAAAATGGTCCGAATAACGGACCGGGAAGATACCGTTTTTCATAACTTCCATCCATGACAATTGGGGCATTCAAGATTTGATTTGCATAAAACTTGGAGTTTGGAAAGCAGCTTACTGATGGGTGCATCCTGTACTGTACATTGAGTAGGTGCTTTTGATGACCAAGTAAACTCAGCCTTTCGAAAAGACTTCGGCCAAAGCCAGCTTCTTCACAAACCTTGCGAATAATCAATTTGGGTATAAATGAGAGACATAAATTCAGAACTTAAACAAGAGAGCTCATTGAATAATTTAATCTTCAAACAAGGCAATTTCTCTACCTTGCTCTTAACAATTGCTGGTAACTGGAGCTCATCGCCAATCAAAACAGCATGCCTAATACCTGGAAGTTGTAATGGTATAGTAGATTCACATTCCTTAAGCTGTGCCGCTTCGTCGATTATTAGCATATCTATTGGCTCAATTTTCTTTGAATTCAATTTGCCTGAACTTGAAGCAGTGCAAAAAATCATGGAAGCTCCTTGATATATAAACTTCTCCACAGACTTTTCCTTTGCAGAATTAAAACTCGGAAGATGGGCAAGGGATTTCAGAAGATCTCTGAGTTCAGAGAGGCATTCTTCCATAGATTGAAAGAAACTTTCATAAACAGAACCAGTTGGCAGATTATTCTGATTGTTTTTCAAATGCAAACAAAAATCCTCCAGTTCTTCAGAAACCATATCATGTCTGCATAAAAGGACTTCAAATGAAGCGACTTTAACAAGGCAATTCATTCTTTGGAGATTATGTTTTGAAATAAATCTCATTGGCATCTGAGTGTACAAAATCTGAAGACATTGTCTGAGTTCTGAGGTAATAGTTATAAAATGTTCCCTCATGTACCCAAGAAAAGATATGACACCATTGTTGCCTTTCTTTTGCTCCAAAAACTCATGATACAACGAGTAAGAATCTTCTAAAAGTTTTATCAGTGACTTTAGATGATACCTCCATCCCTTTTGGGCTCCTAAACACTCCATAAGCTTGTCAACTCGATAATCCAAATAAATATCGTCGAGCTCAGGACCAAACTTTAGCCGATCCTTATTTCCACACAGAAGCAAATCCCCCAGTCCAAATGAACCAAACAAATCATCCTTTTCAGATTGCTCTTTCAACAGCTTCACAACCCGAGATGCCAGTTCTGTAATGGCAACGTTTGTTGGAGCACAAACGACAGCCCTGCACTTCAATTCCAAAATGGTCCAAAGCAGCATACTAACAGTTTTTGTCTTTCCAGTACCAGGTGGTCCCCAAATGAGCTCCACTGAAGGCTTATGATCACAAAACATCTTGCAGAGGCAAGCCTGAACAGCGGCTCTTTGAGACTCATTCAGCACAGTTGATAATTTCAACGCAAAGTTTTCAGCACGGACTGCATTACTATACGTAGAGCACTCCATACATATTTCATCACTCTGAGACCCACAAGCCAAAAGGGTTCATCAAAAACAAAAAAAAAACATAAAAGAAGCTGCTTTTAAAAAAGAAATTTGAGAAAATGTTTACCATTTGTTTCCCACTCAACAAACGCTCTATGATCTTGACATTTCCATGCAAGTTCAAAGATCTCCATACTCTCGTGTTGGGTAGTATGTTTGTCAGAAAAACAAGATACAGTTCTTTCTGCTTGCAATCTTCAGATAGAATGTCTTCTGAAGATTGGATTTTCAGAGAAGACGAACCATATGCAGCATACGGTAGCCAAACCAAAGGCCAAGTCTTGCTTTTGCATTGTAAAATATCAACAGATTCTGGTTTAGAATCCAAAATAATAAAAATATCCCCAGGTAAGGGTTGGTTTTTTCCGCCATTGCACAGTCTCTTCCAAGGACCAACATGAACAGTAAACCATAACTTTTTGGAGTTTGACTCAATTGAAGTCAGTTTGACAAAAGGAGCTTCGGATAACCTCTTCAAACTTGATGACAGTTCAGCTCGAGTTTCTTCTGCCAACGGATCCAAATATGACTCAAAATAATGTTCCAAAGATGTAAATGATTGTGGGATCTTCCTTATCTGCATGTCCAGAAGAAGATGATATTAAGACTAGCGTAATGCCAAAACATTACTCGTTGATTGGTACATGAGATTTTTCATTTTCATTGTAGTAATAAAGTACAGTGTAAATATCAATTCCACTCCACTTACTAGAGTAGTTCCCACCTATACTTCAAACTTTAATAATGGTTAATTAATACCTTAAACGTTACTATAATTTTAATTGATTTCTTACCTTTATGTTTTTACTTAACATGTCTCATCAATTATTTTATGAATTTTTTGTTTTTTAATGTTAGATGAGTTAAATAAAAACAAAAAAATATTATTTTAAGTTCTTCTATTTATCAAACGTCAAAATTAATGAAAACTACTAGTCAACTTATCAAACATANTAATTATAAAATAATAAATAATTATTTATAATTTATTATAATTACATCAGCCAATTTTAACCTCTGATACAGTCTTTCGTCAATTTTGCTTTTTCAACGACATTTATTCACCGTTTCACCACAATTTCAAAAGATTCTTCTCATTTTTTGCCAAGCCTGTCTTTCCCTATCCAAATCCCGGGCCCTTGCACCTACTTTGATTTTAACGTGATATGTCAATTTAGTTAATATATTCAATTAATTAATGATTTTACGAAAGTTTAAAATGTTGTAATTATATGAATTTTTTTTTGTAAGATTAATTAACTTAAATAAAAATAAAAATTTAATATTCCGAGTTGTTATATTTCTCATCAAGTCACTGTAAAAATAATTTTATTTATTTCTTTAAATAAAAAACAAGGAAAAGTCAATGAATGAGGTGGTGGGTCCACATTAAGGTGGAAAGACCATCCCCAATTCATTAAGGAAATACATGCGACGACCATTGTCTCGTCCTAGGTAGAACGTCGAATTCACTTTCTTGAGGAAAATAATAAAATAATAAGCCGTCGTATTAATACGACGTTCTAACCTTTTGTCCGTACAAGCCGTCGTTCAATACGTCCTGGATTTTCCAAGAAAGGACCAAATCAGCGAGACCGTTCGTATCTTTTGACCTCTTCTTCGCCATCTGCATGTTATAGTTTTCACGATTAATTTTTCTTCACTTACCCCTTTTTTCCAGCTGATCAGACATCCGTAATCGGATTAGAAACAGATCTAATCACAAATCCATCATTATTGAACAAATATGCAGTGAAAAACTAGGGCGAAAATTGACCTCAGTTCGGAACTGTTCGTCTTCTCTGCGTTCTGCTTTCTCTGGCAGAGAAATGGAGGGGGCTTCAGTTGGTAGAAGAATACCCTAGCGATTTGAAAAAAACTAAAGAAATGAGACTGAAGACTTGGCAGTGTATGAAATATCAATCATTCAGAAAGGGAAGAGCTCATCTGATCGTTTCTTCGCATACCACTCCACACTTGCAGTATATCTTCTCTTAGATTTCCAATTTAAAGTTGAAAAGAACGAAGAGCTTTTACTGGCTTCGTCTCTGCTCCCAACCGATCAAAATCACACCGCGATCGAAACGCAAGCCGATCGGATTCTAAAATCGGTACAAACTAGGGTAAATACGACCCCAATCAAGGACGGTTCGCCATATCTCCATTCTTCGATTTAGGGACTTATTTGCAGAAAAATGGGGAGGGCTCTGACTTGCAGGAGCAAACCTAGCGATTTTAAAATGCAAAGAAAGGAGACGAAGACTTGCTTGACTATAAACTGACCAATTATTCAAAAAGGAAACAGCCATCTGAAACCGTAGAAGCATACGTACCATATATCTTCTTATACGAAGGAAGAGAAACCTCCCTTTGCAAAGCATTACGTAGCTTTCATGGCGTCGGAAAAAAGCGAGACGTACAGTGAAAAGAAGCAAAAGGAGCTTTACTCGGTACGATTGAAGATTACTTAATGGTCAAGTAATATATTTATTTAAAAAAAATAAATAAATTACAAAATAACAATGTACGAATTTAAATTATTTATCCAACATAATTAATAAAAAAATATGTATTTGATAAAAAGATGAAGCTAATAATTATAAAAAATAATTATTTTTTGTAACATAAAATATCATTATATGATCCATATTTTATTAATTTCTTTAAAAATTATTGACAAAATCATTTTAAATTATGAAATCCGGATAATTTCACCAAGCAAACCATAAAATTCCAATTAAATAATCCACACGAATTATGTAAAAAATATATTTATGTAAATATCACATTGTCTTTTACTATTTTCTTCCCACTCAATTATGGAATAGGAAATGTTACCTACTTTTTTTAGCGAATAATTAAGAACAAGATGCTCAAAATATTAGAATCGGTAATTATCAATTGATACTCTGAAGTTATGCGTATTTTTCAACTGATATTTAAAAATTTTAATTGTATTAATTGACCTTTTTAAGTATGATTATTTTTTAAATATATTTTAAAGTATTAATGTATTTTTAATTGACACCTTAAACTTCAAAGTTTTATCAACTTACACTCCAATATTTAAATTTTTGTTATCATGCATCTTTTTACATTTATTTTTTATTTTTTTTTCACTTTAATCTTTTTTTTTATTATCTTAATCGAGAATAGATGATGATTCAAAATTTTTTGAAATTAAATCATAAAAAAGGAGGTTGGTTAACTTAAAGTTAATGATAAAGTGTATGTTGATATTCTATATTCGAAGGTGTTAATTAATAAAGTAAAAAATTAAAATTAAAATATCAGTTAAAAATAACAATAATTTGATGTATCGATTAACATAATTAAAATATTAAGGTATCAATAAAAAATATTAATAAATTTATGATAACTATTGATAATGATCTTATTTGAAAAGTTTGACACTTTCCACTTTAAGGTGGGCTCCACTTGGTTCACTGACTTTCCAACTAATTTAAGTGTATATGACAAAGAATCTTCGACTACTAACCTAGTAATTAAAATATTAAGGTGGACCAGCTCTTCGGCAGACGGAGGAGCTGATCTAAATATGGTCTTTCCGACCACTAGAAAACCATAATTCGCATACCAAAAATAAGTCCTGAATTCGTAAGGTGTCACTGAAAGAGTGTTGCAAAAAGAAGCTAGAAACCCAACTTTCTCCATAAATATAACCAAAATGTTCGACTATAACTACAACAAAATATGTTACATGAAAAAAACAAAACAATTGAATAATCATTAGCACAAAAAACATGCACTCCTACCTCGGGAGGTGTCTCGATGTTCCAGGCCTCTCAGGAACGATCGGATTGCGAGGCGTTCTGATGCGTAAGTCATGAACGAAGCAAGAATTAGGCCCCCCACAACCATCAATCCTAGTCTGTGAAGAAAAAATGGCAAGGAACATACTATATTAGTTGATGACATTTTTTTCCTATCCTGATAATCTTTCAAAAAAGTTGGATGCTCAATTTCCTTAGAATACCAAAAAAAAATGTAAAATCGAGCATTTTACGCGATAAATTCACGTGCAGAAGAATTATGAGAAATAGTTGCCACCGCAAATGAACACAGGTATCAGAGATTTACCCAAAAATGACCGTTTAAAGCAGTACTTAAAATATAAACTGATTTTCAAATGCATCAATAACTGTAGAAGTAGAAATTGGCAACTATTTTGGTACGATTTAAGTCGGTCGTAAGTTTCAGAAGAAAGACAAATAAGGTGTTGACTAATGTTTATAATCTACAAAAACCAAAAGGTAGAATTCATGATTTCCAAGCTCATAAAATGTCAGAACTCTGTAAAATCATCCAGAAAGTCAGTAATTTCATTGCTCAGATTTAGCAGAAATACTAACACCGTGCAAGCTACAGCAGTCAATGAGGTACTGCAAAATGGGACATTATAAATGCATAAATTAGTAAGGAAAAACATGGTGAAAGTTGCGTATGTATAACTAAGAAGGAAATACGTAGGTATGCAGATCAACATTACTTTATTAATAGAACTTATGAAAAGCATAATAGAAAATGATGGATTCGTATTCAAAGCACAGCCAAATTAAGATCAATCAGGCAGATAATAGAGGCTCGTTTGCCTCAACTTTATGGCCAAAATTCTTTCATGCTCTCTCTAATTCCAAATTTAATAACTCTACCTTATTGGGGAGCATATCACATACTTAACAGTAATAATATGATCATGGGTATCGGTTAGCAAAAACCTTAAAAATAATACCTAACAAACAGAGCCGTGATGCCAAAAATGCAAGGCAAAGATGGGGTAGCAACTGCCAAAAATGCCATCCCAAATCCATAAAACCATGGAGTAGTATCACAAGCTGATTCTCGCTGTAGATGATCTGAGGCAGAAAGAAAAAGAACTTCAAGTAAAAAAAAACAAATCAGAATTATGAGCATAAAACTCATAAAATCAAACCTTTTGCAGTATAATCAAATGATTCAGGATTAGAGGAAAAGTATCCCACTTGTGTCGAAGACACTTTTCCCCATTGAAAAACCCAATGGAGAAAGCCAGCATACAATAGAAAGAAAACTGTGAATGTCCACTCATACATCAAGAGTAAACCAGTCCATGGAGTGGCTTGTTGGGGAACAATTGCAAGCGAAAATGCAAGAGCTATTACAGCAGTCACAAAGCAGGCACAGACTGAAACTCCACCCAAATAAGGGGGAACTTTGCATCGTACGCCATTCTAGTACAATCAAACAAATATTTTCTCAAAAAATGTAAAATGAAAATAAACAGTCAACATAGAAAAAAGGTTTGAAAACAAGATTTTGTAATAACACCGATAACACAAACCTCAGTGAGTGGATGAAAAGTACTGGCTGCAGGAGGGCCATTGTAAGCATGTGTTCTGGCCAATCGAAGTTTGTAGTAAAGATGTCTAATATAATCAAATAGAGAAGTTCTACAAAATATATTAGAGTATCCTTGTAGCTGAAAAAAGAAAAAATTACTTAATAAAACACCAAATTTTATTTTATTATTGCTCAAAAGTAATTCAGTCCAGCAATATACCTGGAAAGATCGGTAGTTGAAGAAGAAAAGAACAAGTAAAGGAAGTAGGTATAAAATAATAATTGTAACGCTGTCGCCCGGGTTTCTGCCACCACGAGTTCCAGGGAGGGAATCCTCAAGCTGATCTCTAACATTCTAAAAGAAAAAATGAAGTTTATGAGCATGTTAAAGTACAGACTCCTGGCTAAGACAGATAATATATATATTGAACATAAAAAAGGTGAGACAATGTCACAAAGCTTGCAAGCTTATATTAAATTCTTCATTCAAAATGAGTAAGTTATTAAAAGTATGAAATTAGTAGAAAAAACTAGCTTTTTTTATTGTTTTAAACTATTATCTCCCTATATAATAACAGATAACAAGTAGTTCAAAGAAAGTACCTGCCAGACATCAACAGGTTTCAAGAGCCAAGATGTCCACCAGTCCCAAGGCTTTAGGGGACCAAGTGTGTAGTGTATAATGCAGAGTTCGCTCTCATCAACCATCCACTGTAGAATATATTTGAAAAGATAAATGCAATGTGAAGGCAAAAGTATATAATCTGCAGATTTATAAGTTCACTAACAGGCCAAAAAGGGAAAGCTTTTGCAAAAGGTAAAATGCTTAAGTCGAGTAACAATGGCTTAGTATCTTCTTTCTGTTTTTGTTCAAAATTTTGATTAAATTTTACATGGCTCTATGAATTAGCTACATAGGACTCGATCTTTGAGGTCAAGGAAACTGTTGATTGCTTCAACTGAAATTATTCTGGAAAACATTCCATGAAAACTTTGACCACAAAACTAACAGTAAAGATAACGTAACCAACCTACTTCAAAACAAGCTCTTCATGAGAGTGCAAATTTAAAGCATTAAATATACCTTGTTAGCAAGCATGTAAAGACCAACATCTGCATTGTAGAGAGTAGAGAGTCGCTCCATTTCAGGAACACGTCTAGAACTGAACTCAGCCTCAGATAATTTTGGCTCGAAAAGATGGGCATTGGGAAAATCAGAGTAATATGAATTCAGAAATCCCTGATCCCCTGCTTAATAAAACCAATGTATATGAAGTTTTCTGGAACAGATATAATGAAAAGGTTCTATGTCTGAATTTGTAAAAGATAAACAAAATACCTCCAGTATATGAGTACATATTTTTCACCTTGCTCATCATGTCATCAAAAATAGTTTTTGATGGTTCAACAACCATAACTCCTGAATTGAGCCTTTCCGAATGCTTCAAATTAGCACAGAACTTACCACATTTGAAAAGGTCTTCTACATTTTTCACCACGATCGTGTCCGCATCAAGATATACAACTAAACATTACAAAGCCGGAAAATAAATGTAAGAAAACCCACGGACGACTAGAAATTCACCAAACCCACAAAATTTGTATGCTATAAAGCATGAGCAACTAAAAGAGACGAATAGGACATTTTTTTTATCAAAATCACAGTAATGAATCAGAAGCATATGCATTATAGAAAAAAATTGTTTCGCCACATGTATATCATAAAATAGAAAGATCGTAAGCTGTAGTAGCTAGAGTTTCTCTAGTAAGCATTGGATGTGTACCTTTAGAGTAACTAGTCATGTTAAATATGTTTAGCTTTGTGTAGACACCCCAAAACCTCTTTGGATGTAGATGATTTGGATTCTCCACCAAATTAATCTTCTCCACTATCCACCCATCAGCCTGAACCGCAATTCTCCGACATAAGAAATTACAAAATGAAACAAAGTATAGGAGAAGTTTGCATGAAAAAGAAAAGAAAAAATTCGTCAACAAAATGCAGAGAAGGAATAGTCAGTGTTAGTTGAAATTTCACCCCAACATAAACAGAACATTTGAGATGTAATTAAGTAGTTGAAGCTGTCTTTCACCCCCGAAACACAGAAAACTCACAATCGATAATACTTCCAGCAACAGGAGGGAAAATAATCAAATCTACAGTTACATCAAATCACATGGAAAATGGAAAGAATACTATCGACTTCATCTAAAATGACGCAAAACAACTGACCTTAAGAAGTTTCTTCGCATAATCTGAAACACCATCAGAAACCAAAACCACCATATCCTTCTTCGATCCAGTGTCCCGGATCGATTTCCCAAGAACCCTAACACCTAACAGAAACTCGTCTCCGTACAAAAGCGTCACATAAGCCTGCTTCGAGGACTGAGATCCCAACGAAGCGGCAAATCCCTGACTAACTGAAAACAAAACAATAACCATGAAAACAGCCCATAGGCTGCACATCGCACTCATAATTCGACCCTGGGATCAAAATTCGACCGATAACGTGATGAATTTTGTCGAGAATTACATAAATCACGGGTCGCTTTCCACTTCTGATTTGAGATTCTCTGCAGTCAAAGATAAACAGGAAGAGGTACGAAATGTATCAGCTCTCTGTCTCTTCGTCGATATGTCCATCTTCGTACTTTTCAAAGCTCTGTATCAGCTCCTCTGCATCCGGTTTCATGGTATCCTTTTCATCTGGACGTTAATCTTCGTTCGTTCAATTATCCTATTTTATTGACGGCAGTGATTTATCTAATCTTGAGTCTAAAATTTATGACCGTCTGATTAGATTACCTAATATTAATAAATCTTTGGCATAATGGGTAAAATGTTGGGTTAAAAACTAATTTAGGACCAAATTTTGAATAAATAGATTGATTCTGGTCTAAGTTTGAAAAAAATAAAATTTGTGCTCATCAATTATCCGATACGGACTCAGTCTGCGTCTGATGAGAGGTCACTGCATCCGATGAGAGGTCACTATGTTCGATTGCTTTGGCCAATTGGAGATCAATGTGTACAGTACAAACGTTCGATGAGCCAAAACTTTATTTTTTTAAAATTCATGCTCGAATTGGGCTATATACCATAAACTCGAGTTATTTTCCCATGACAAATTTATGGCATTTCTAGTTGACGTTCCCAATCCCCCGGCAGATTGACAAAATTTAGACACAGTAAATTAAGTGACACGTTATAGTATGAATTGTTAGAGCCCTCTAAATTTAGTTTTAGATTTCTATTTTATAAATTTTGGGTGGTTTTTTTTAATTTGAAGGTTTTTCGCTTGATAATTTTTATTTGGGTATATATCAATTTACCCCTTCAAGTCTAACAATGTTTGCATATGGTATCTTTAACTTTTTTTCTTAACAATAAATACCCTAATTTGCATAATTGACGAGCATTTTACCGTAATGAATCTAATGATTTCAATTAATTATTTTGTAAATTCTGTTAAATTTCAACACGGTGTATCTTTACTCTTCATTGTTTTCATTAATTTTAATTTTGCTAATAATTTCTCCTTTTCTAGTTTTAACAAAATAATTTTTCTAATTTATCAATTATTATCAAATTAACTATTTGAAGAGAAAAAAAATGATTAGCAAAGATAAAATCAACGGTAAGTATGAAGAGCAATGAAACATATACTTGAATTTCAACAAAAAAAACATTTGCAGTTGTGTGTTCGCTAAAACTATATCAGAGTTAAATTGTCGTTTTTAAGAAAAAAAAAAATGAGATATTTGTTGTAAATACTTCTTATCTCAAATTTTAATTTTAATTTTGGCCTCCATCATCCCTTCTGATTTGATCGAACGAAGATCTTCATCGTGTTGTTGTTATTTTTTATTTATGTTTGATCTTGTTTGTGGGGTTGTGATTTAGGACCCAAAAATAAACCGACTTGAACTAGTTCCGATCGGTTCCAATCCTTCGACAAGTTAGAATCGATTCTAAATGCAAAACTGCGACCCCTATTCAATCGCAAACCAAAATTGAACTAACCTAAAACTGAAACTAACAAAAGAGTTATCTCGATTATAATTAGACCAAACTATTATGCTCAGTGTCTGATAACTGAATACTCACATAAGTAATCGATCTCAACCCGATCTCAACCAAAAGACCGAGAAGGGTATCGAAGCAAGTATGAAAGCTCGACGATTCGACTAAAATAGCGGAATTATATAACTTAGTGTTATAAAAAAAATGCAACATAGAAGCCCCACAAGAACACTCATGTGGAAGCCACAATGAAATGTCCTAAAGGACCCATCGTGCTCTATAATTGTGAAATGATTAAGGGTATGTTGGCTTAGCATCAACCCATGTGGGTCGTCCTATCTTGTAATCTATAGTGCTATGGATTCTTCTTTTTTAGGGCATTAAATATTCTAGGGCAATGACCCTTGATTTTAATGGCTCTTTAATTTGCACGTGGGGTTTGTTTAGGGCAAATAATTTTAGGGTTTTGTGACCTTTCATGTTGCCTTTAGTTGTGACCTTTCAATTATGGGGTTTGATTATTTGTTAGGTATTATAGTTTGTGACAATTATATTAATATTATTTTTAATTACAAGACTTTATGTAACGTCTACTCAGAAGCTACCTAAAAATATCAAGATATTTGTGAATTATTTATAATTCTTATTTTTATTTTTGAGAACACATGAAATAAACCGGAAATATATCGACCAAGGAACTACTAGTGCATGTCTTGTAAAAGAGAGAGTTTAGCCTTAGCGTACTAGCCAAGTGTATATTTAATTCTTGGAAAAATAATAATATACCTGTATAGAGTGCTCAAAAAATATGGAATATATATTTTTAGAGAAGAAAAATATTTATTTTTAAATCATTGTTGGAGTGTATTTACTAAAAATATATATATTAAATTTAAAAAACTTAAAAAATTGTATTTCATGCTTTAAAATGTATATTTTCACAAGCAAGAGAGAGAGAGGAGAGAGAACTGTGAAGAGGAAGAATAAATTCTGAGAAAAGAAATGCAGTCTGTTCACGGTGGGCTCTCTCTCTCTCTCATCTCTTTCTCTCATTCCTCTCTCTTCTCTCTCTTCTCTCTTTCGTTCTCTAGTTTCTCTCTCCTATGTCCTCTCTCTCCTCAACTTAAAAAAAAAGTTGAATTAATCGCCTCGCATAGCCCCACGTCTCGGCTCGACAATTTGTAAGGAGGTTAAATCATGGTGACTTAGCGGTCCAGAGATGTGAAGCCGACCTATTGTCCATGAAGAGCAACCTCATATTTGAGAATTAAACTCTCACACTGAGACATCAAACTGTGACTCTCTACTTATAAATCTATCATCTCTGAACCAACTGAGTTATGACCGTGCGAGCCTTTTATCTCTAATCTCTGATAATGTCCGAGTGAAGAGGGGTGTTTAGCCAGCTTTGGAAGATCCTCATTGTTAATCACTCTTATTCTTATCTGCCTAACCCCAATTCTTTACATAAGCATCTCCCTACCAATTATCTCATCTTTTATCCAACAAATTAATCTAAAATTATTTAATAATTCACGTCTCGTTTTTATACGTTCTCCTACTTCGATAGTTTTTCTACGTGAATATTTGCTCGTAGCCAAGGAAGCCGTGTCTCGGGCCAATTTGAAACGCGCCATAAATTTGACATCTTCGTACTATTTATAGAACATGTTTGAATTCACAATTTCATTTTAATTGTCGTTATAGATGATTAACTGTGATATATTTTTCCTTGTAAATGCGAATAAAAATGAATATTATATTTGATATGGACGATCTCACATCTAAGTATAACATGATTCGATTTGAGTCGATTTAGAATCTGATCTGGATTGAACCAATCGGTTTCCAATTATGTTCAAATAATTGAATGTAAATTGTTGAACCATTTCTTAGTTTAGGTAGGTTTAGTTTGTTTTTTAAATCATTTTAAATTATGTTACTATTATCTTCACTTTGAATAATTAATTAAAGAAAGACATTTTTAAAGATTAATTTTAATTTTAACTAACATTCAATTATATACCTTGATTGCTATAAAACTAATAAAAAAACCGAACCCAAAACCAAATTTAAAAACAAACCAAATACAATTGTGATATATTTAATATATTATGATTATAATAAATAAATTTAAATATAATAACAGAATATTTAATAATTATAATTATTTTTTAAAAATGAAATTATGGTTTTAATTGATTGATTGAGGAGAGCTCAAACATGAACACGAATCACATAGGGAGTTGACAAATTAAATAAAAAAGAATTACAGGATTCTCTTCGTCTCCAATAATTTGCATGTTGGAGTGTCTGCAAATTTCAAAAGAGTCCAAGAGATTACAGGGATGAGTTGCAGAAGATTAGCTGGTCCAAAACTCCATTAATCAACTGATAATCGCTGGTTTTTCTCTGACGTATAAGTAGCCTGTTCATGCCATGCTCTTGGCTTTTCTTTCAAATCTCTTGCCTGACAATGGGACGAGATTAAGAAGAAGGGAGCTGAACTACGCTGTAATGGAGGTTCACTGGATCGCCTTCTACCTTTTCATCTCTGTTTCTCTGGTTTTTGCTGCGGGAAACAATGAATTTGTGAGGAACAATGAGGTTTCGGCGCTGTTGACGCTGAAAGCTGGTGTAATCGATCCATTGGAGAGATTGAAGGATTGGGTAATGCCGAGCAATGTCGCTGGAGATGGGGGTTTCCTCCATTGCCGGTGGACGGGAGTTTCCTGCAACTCGGCTGGGCTTGTGGAGAAACTCGACCTCTCCAATTTGAATCTCAGCGGAACTGTTTCGGACTCCATTAGTGACCTTCATAGCCTCGCTTTCCTCAACATTTCTTGTAATGATTTTGATTCATCTTTACCGGCATCTCTTTCGAATGTCAGTTCTCTGAAGAATTTGGACGTGAGCGAGAATAATTTCGTCGGGAAATTCCCCGCCGGACTTGGAACTGCGAGGGGGCTTACTTCAATCAATGCTTCGAGTAACAATTTCTCCGGATTTCTTCCCGAAGATCTTGGAAACGTTACGAACCTCGAAGTTATTGATTTCAGAGGGAGTTTTTTCGAAGGATCGGTTCCTCTGTCGTTCAAAAACCTGAAGAATTTGAAGTTTCTTGGCCTTTCTGGGAATAATCTTACTGGTAAACTTCCTCAAGAACTCGGCGAACTCTCTTCTCTGGAGACATTGATAATCGGATACAACGAATTCGAAGGAGAAATTCCTTCTGGTTTTGGGAATCTCGCTAATCTTCGCTATCTCGATTTGGTTTTCGCCAGTTTCAGTGGCCAAATTCCTCCTGAATTAGGTAAACTCAAGAATCTCACCACAGTTTACTTGTATAAAAACAGATTTTCAGGGAAAATCCCCCCAGAAATCTTGAACATCAGTTCTTTAGTATTTCTAGATCTCTCCGACAATCAGATTTCAGGAGAAATTCCTGCGGAGATTGGAAATTTGAAGAATCTACAGCTTTTGAACTTGATGTGCAATAATTTATCTGGTTTGATTCCAAACACATTGGCAGAGTTAACAAAGCTTGAAGTTCTTGCTCTATGGAAAAACTCTTTCACTGGTTCTTTGCCTGAAAATCTCGGACTCAACTCGCCATTGCAATGGCTAGATGTTTCTTCAAACTCTCTCTCAGGTGAAATTCCATCTGGTCTCTGTTATTCTGGAAATTTGACAAAACTTATCCTCTTCAACAACTCATTTTCGGGTTCGATTCCAAAGAACCTGTCGATGTGTTCATCGCTAGTTCGTGTTCGATTGCAAGATAATCTATTATCGGGAACGATTCCAGATGGATTCGGAAAACTTCCAAGCCTTCAACGGCTTGAATTGGCAAGCAACGAGCTCAATGGACAAATTCCAGAAGATTTTGCTTTATCAACATCTCTTTCTTTCATTGATGTCTCCTTCAACCACCTTGAGTTAACTCTTCCTTCTAGTTTGCTCTCCATTCCCAATCTTCAGAACTTGATTGCTTCCAATAACAACTTGAAAGGCCATATCCCGGACGAGTTTCAGGGCTGTCCATCTCTTTCAGTGCTTGATCTTTCTCATAATCAACTTTCTGGAACGATTCCCGATAGTATCGGTTCTTGTGCAAAGCTCGTCAATCTCAACCTTCGAAGCAACAAGTTCTTCGGAGAAATTCCAAAAGTTCTAGCAACAATGCCGACTCTAGCCATTCTCGATCTTTCGAACAACTCTCTAACTGGTCAAATACCTGAAAGTTTTGGAAGCTCGCCGGCATTGGAGATGCTAAATGTGTCTTACAATAAACTCGAAGGGCCGGTGCCTACAAATGGGATTCTAATGTCCATTAATCCTAGTGATGTTGCAGGAAATTCTGGTCTTTGTGGAAGCGTTCTTCCACCGTGTACGAAAAGCTTTGAATCGATGAACGGCCGGATGAAAAACACCAGAAATTTTCAGGTTTTGATCGGATTTGTCATTGCAATTTCGGTTCTTCTTGTTCTAGTGATTTCATTCTTTGCAGGGAGATCATTGTACAGAAGATGGTATTTATACAACAGCTTCTTATATGATTGGTTCAAGAAGAGCAATGAAGAATGGCCATGGAGATTAGTAGCTTTCCAAAGAGTTAACTTCACAAGCTCTGATATTCTAGCTTGCATAAAAGAATCAAATGTGATCGGAATGGGTGGAACTGGTATCGTTTACAAAGCCGAAACATACCGACCAAACGGAATCGTCGCAGTGAAAAAGCTATGGGGATCAGGATCAGACATTGAAAAGGGAAATGAACTTCTAGGAGAAGTGAATCTTCTTGGTAGGCTCCGGCATCGAAACATCGTACGGTTGATAGGCTATCTTCACAACAATCGGGATGTGATGATCTTGTACGAGTATATGTCGAACGGGAATCTTGGGACCGCTCTTCATGGTAAAGGAAGTGGGAAATTATTGGTTGATTGGGTTAGTAGATATAACATTGCAGTTGGTGTAGCTCAAGGAATGAATTATCTTCACCATGATTGTCATCCTCCGATTATTCATCGAGATATCAAGACTAACAATATATTGCTCGACGAGAATTTGGAGGCGAGGATCGCTGATTTTGGCCTGGCTAGGATGATGATACATAAGAATGAATCTGTCTCGATTGTTGCAGGATCTTATGGATATATTGCCCCTGGTGAGTTCTAGTGAGTTCTAATGAGTTCTAATGATGATACGTAAGAACAATACATTGTTCTCATAACTTTTGGATCAAAATCACTCATTTTTTGGTATGCAGAATACGGATACACGATGAAAGTGGACGAGAAGAGCGACATCTACAGCTACGGAGTGGTGCTTCTAGAGCTTCTAACAGGGAAAATGCCATCAGAATCTGAATTTGGTGAGGCTCTAAACATAGTAGAATGGGTTAGAAGAAAACTCAACAAAAGAGACTTGGAAGGGGCTCTAGACCCAGAAATTGTAGCAAATTGCAAACACGTTGAAGAAGAAATGCTTCTTGTTCTTAGAATTGCTCTTCTCTGCACTGCAAAACTTCCCAAAGATAGACCTTCCATGAGAGACATAATTACAATGCTTGGAGAAGCAAAGCCAAGAAGAAAGAGCCTTTGCAACAATGGAGGAATCGGAGGACAAATCGGTGGCAAAGAGAAAACTTCGTTCGGTTCGATTTTGCCCGTTTCTCTGCTTCTGTGATCGTCGATGCTCGCTCGAAGTCGAGTTTCATGTATTCGATATCGAAATTGCAGGTAAACATAATCATCTAAACTTGATCTTTAGATATGATTTCTTGAGTTTTATGTTTGAGTTTCTGTGTAATTTTCTTGTTTTTTTATTTCAAATTGTAATTATAGAATTGACATCAATTACAAGAGCTACATCCATACATGTTCATGTCATTATAAATGATTATGAATAATGTGTTATTTATTTTAGAATAAATATATGACGACTCCGACTTATAACGAATAATATTGCACTGAAAATAATGAGAGTACGTTACACTATCAATAAATAACAAAATATTTCGACGACATAAGGTGGGTCCTCATAAAAAACTTAAAATTTATGTTATATATAAGTACAGTTCTCATCATTATTAAGTAAAATGTGTTATGGATTAGCAATAAATATAATTTACCATAATTTGAGTGCAGATAAAAATTAAAATCATGATATAATTTAAAAAATAATATTAAATATAAGTAAGCATATGGTACAAACAAAATAATTGATGCAACTAAAATAATAAAATAATTATTTAACCCATCATAGAGTATTTTATAATTTAAAATAGTAAAACATGACGGCAACAAATGTATAGGACGGGTCGGGCTGGATCCGGCTAGGATGGGTTGGATTGTGGCTTGGTCATGGGATTTTGAGCTGGGTACGAGAGTACGGATCGTGGGCTTTTCGGGTCAAGGGTTAGCCAGCCTGTTCTGTTGGTTGAGCTTTAACCCTTGGTGTCTTTTGAGATTTCTCTGTTTAGGCCTTTAGGGTTTAATTAGGAATCCACTACGAAAGAGTCGTCTGCAATGAGATGGCCCTCAAGATGACTGGTAAATCGTGATATCTGCGCAGAGGATCAGATGGTGATTCGAATTCGCCCTCTTTCTCTCTCTGTCAGGCAAGCGACGATTTTAGGAATGTGTTGCCTGCAATTCTAGAGTTATTTTTAGAATTTTCTGACCAATTTCAAGTGTTAGTGATCTTATTTTCTGTTTAATTATTAATTCTGATGCTTTCTTGCATTCCTTTTCGTTCTCTGTTATTTTTTCATTTGCGGTTTTATGAGAAGCATTGACGGGTTTCTCGTTTTATTTGGGAGATATGAAGCTCGCCTTGGTTTTTTATTTACGTTGGTTTGACAGCTTAATATGGATATTGATTCGGTCTTCGACCACACAATTCCAAATTCATCCGATTCTGTTCCGATGGAATCTGAAACTTCTGCCGTCATTCAAGTAATTTGTCCCCTATTTCGATTTGTACTGATATTTGGTTTCCTTGGAGATGTAATTATAAGATTCGAATGAAAACAAAGAAGAGTTTATTGCTTTAGAGTGTGACAGTTGAAAGGAATAAAAAATTGATTTCCCAGATGAATTTCTACCTTGTTTTTTTCAAAAAATTTATGCATTATCGCTCAGGAAGTGGCAAGACGACATTTCTTCATCGGCTAGTTTGTCACACACAAGCTTCAACCATTGTTGGGTCGATTTTTTTACACAAGTTTGTCGGTTTTCTCATGATTTTTTTACACAAAAACCTTTATCGAACCGAAACTTCGGTCTAAACTGAACCGGTTCTGATTAGCGTAATCTAATATCAGCCATAATTAGTAATCAAAATCATCAATAATTGAAATTAGTTAATGCAGGAGAGTGGGTCCCGCTGACCTTTTTGTTTGGGCAGCCTTTTGCAATCCTAATAAGCCAAAGCTCCTTCTTCTACGAGCCTGATCATACATCCAATTCCTGATCAACGGCCGTGATTTCACTTCCTTTTTCATCAGACGCCCCACGTTCCATTACAGAAAGCCAATCATGGCGAAAACGAACAAGGAATCCGTTCTTCGTAGAGATAGAGAGCAATTTGTTCAAGTAAAGATGAAGAAACCTATCGCCATATCCTGTCCATGTTTTTCTTTTAGCTTTTTGTCTGCGTTTTTGTAATTTCCACCTCCGTTTCTTCGTTCTTTTGGATTTTCTATCGATTTGCTGCATTCTTCGCGTTTATTCGTGGGGTTCTGTGATTGTGGTAAGAAATTATGAAAACCCACATGAATTGATTTTATTTTTCGTTTTCTCTTAATTTTTGGACCCAAAAGAAAATTCTATTGTTTGGATGACTTATTTCTGTTTCCGTTTCTCTTAGTTGATTTTTTCTGGTTTTGCTATTTGATATGCGTTGCTGTTTTTGGAGCTTATTCTTGATGTTTGAGTGAAGTTTGATTTTTTTAACAGGAGATTGAAATGATCTTTGCCAACCCATCGCTTGTTTGGAAAGCTTAAGAATAGGGTCTCTGGTTTTGTAGATTTTATTTCCAAATGGGTCTATTTAGGTCGAATGATGAAATTGAGAATCGGGTTAGACTTAGAATTAGTTATTGAGTTGTTGATTGAACTTGCTTAGCAATTGTATTTCTGGTCTTTGTTCTTCCTTAGGTTACATATTATCCTCTCCTGCTTCCTTCCACTGAACATTTACTTACGGATTGATCTTATCAAATTGTTATTTTCTAAAAATATTTGTATCCTTGTTTGCAGGCCGGGTATGAATTAGCTGGAAATCTTGAAGAATTTCAAATTCACCGCTTCATCTTGAGCCTTTTCTATTCCGATTTCCTCAGTCGGATTGATTTTCAAGTGTTTTAGAATAGAGAATTCATGATGAATCCCATATCTAAACAGGCTCCTCCATTGGTTTCCGACTCAAGAACTGTCGGCCATTTGTTCTCATCCTCCTCTGCTTTTCACAGTAGTGTTCATTTTTCTTCAATTTCATCGCAACACCGACCATCGCCCTTCATTTCTGAATCACCAAGAGATGAAACGTTGTTGCCACCTACTCATTCATCTCATGCGGATTTACTGGCTACAAAACTGACGATTAATGTTGAAGAAAACAGCATATCAAGGTCTTCCAATCAACTTCATGGTCTTCTTGATTTTTCAGACGATGTTTCTGTTCAGAATGGCCAAGTCGAAAGCATGAATGATGTTATAACAACAGATGATCATTCTAAGAGATCTGATTGGCCAACTTGGGCTGATCAGTTTATTTCTGTTGATGATGGAATTGAAGCAAATTGGAATGATCTTTTTTCAGATGCTGATGGGCCTGCTCTTGGCGTAAAGATTCTCAGCTAAATCTTTTCTTGTTCCTTATTAAAGAATTTGACTCAGTTTTATAATGTTTTTTCTGGTTCGTAAAGGGCATTTTACCGTTCGGGAATTGATGCTTAACAACTTTTTGACCAGCGATAGAACAAATTCAGTTCTGAACGTTTGTCTATTTCTGTGGTCTACAATTGAGTTGGAATTTCCTTTACCTCTTTCTAGTGTTATTTCTTGGTGGTTAAAAGGATAATGTATTTTGAATCATTTGAGATTTTAGCTTAAGTTTCATGATGATGTTGTCTATAGATTATTATTAATATATTTGCAGGCGGTAAATTCGTCTTCTGAAACTCTCGGTCTGCGGCCCCACACCGTTAATGTTGATCATTTGCCACCTTCTATTTCGTTATCTTCTTCCACACCATCAACTAGACCAAGAATGCGTTGGACGCCAGAGCTTCACGAGGCTTTTGTTGAGGCAGTCGATCAGCTTGGTGGTGGCGAAAGTATGTTTTGTTCTTATTTCTATGTATCTAGATTCTCTTTAACGATGAATTTATCTTCTTATCTTTCATTATTTTGTAAAGATTTTTTTCTATAATTTATTTTGAGTAATGCTAGGTTTACCTTCTTAGCATACATTCTGACGTATTGAGCTATGTTTGATGTTATAAATATTATAAATAATTATTTTAATTAAAATATATTAAATATATTTTAAATAGACTAATCACAACTCGACGTAGGAAGGTTTGTTAAGGATGTGTATTAAGAAGGTAAACTTAGCATAAATCTTTTTTTTTACGAGAAGAGTAATTTTTATATGCATGACATATGATTTGCAGAGGCCACTCCGAAGGGTGTTTTGAGACTGATGAACGTCGAAGGGTTAACGATATATCATGTGAAAAGCCACTTGCAGGTTTAGTAGTGTTTATGCTTCTTTAATTCGACGAGCTTTGCTATCTTTTCATTGACTTGGCTTTTTTTTTTCCTTTTTTTTTAATTTCAGAAATATCGAAGTGCGAGATTTAAACTCGAGTCATCTAGTGGTATTGCTAATTTACTTCTCTTTTCAAACCGATGCTTAAAGGATCTTTCGGCTTTAAACTAACACTTTGTATCCCCTTTTGGCTAATCTCTTTGTCCAGGATCGTCAGAGAAAAGAACTGCCTCTGGTGAAGAAATGAAAAATCTCGACTTAAAGACGTATGATTTCTTCTCTGAATTTAAAAAATAAATAAATGTGGCATCTGATGATATTGTCTTATATTTTATCTTCATTCAAGCACATAATCTTATTTGTTCTTTTCTATGAAAAAAAACTAAAGGAGTTTGGGAATAACCGAAGCTTTGCGCCTGCAAATGGAAGTTCAGAAGCAGCTTCATGAACATCTTGAGGTAGACTATTAACATTAACAAACATGCATTCATTTGATGAAATATTCGTATTAGTCGATTATCGTAATTCAAATCTTACGTTTCTTTAAACAGATTCAAAGACATTTACAGTTACGAATCGAAGAACAAGGAAGACGGCTTCAAGAGATGTTCGAGAAACAAAGAAACATGGAGAACACCAAGTCAAAGGCTTCTTCATCTGCCTTAGACACACCCTCTTCTCCACACCCAAATCCAGATCAATCTTCCTCCGAAAACGGCCAGGTGGACCAATCAAATATCGCAACCACGTCCGTAAACGCGAAGAAGAATGAAAGGGAAGCTGAAACGAGTGAGAACGAAGACGAGGCTCGAAAACGAGCAAGAACGGGCAATGAAGAGCCGTCTTTTCGAACTGAAATTGGATCGAATTGAATCTTAGACAATTATGCAGTAGCTAAATCATATTCCATTCATGTTATCTGCTGTGTTCTTGCAGGAATGAAAATTCCATTTTTTTAACCATGGACTCTTCCAAATGTAGAGATTTGAATTTTCTGTAGCTCAGAAGGATGGGATTATTGTATATTCTTAGTCTATTGTTCTAAGTGTTACATATTTTAGTGTGTACTTTTATAAGCTTTGTAATGTTTTCTATTCATAAGCGTCAGGAATGCGTCTTTTTCGAAGAAATGTCTTGCAATTCTCTTCTATCTTGAACATCGTTTTTGTGAATTATGTATCGAATTATGAAAATAATTGTCACGTATATTTTAAACTTTAAAAGTCGTCAATTAATGTTTTAAACATTATCATAATTACAATGTACACTCTTATGTTACGTTTTTTTTGTAATTTTACGATGTTGATCAACTTGATCAGTTATTTTTGTCAAATTTAATAATTTTAACAATTTTTTTTTAAAATAAAAAGATATTATAATAAATTCACATTTTTATTTAACTCATTTAATCTTATAAAAGATAAGATTTTTCACAAAAATATAATTTTTTCAATCTTCTTATCATCATTAATTAATGAAATGTCTTAATTCAATGGACAAAAATTGTTAAAATTAGAGAAAAGAAATCAATGGCAGAGTGTTCATCGAAATCATAGTAAAGTTTAAAATGTTCACTGACTGACTTTAAAATTCAAAGTATCTGTTACAACTAACTCTATAGTCGAATTGGTATATTGAAATTTACCTTTTTTTATAGCAATTTCTTCATGGATTTGGGCATCTTGGTTGGTATCGATTTCGATTGCACATAAAATTCTTAACATCTCAACTCGTTTTTAAGATAATTCGTTTCAAATCGTACAATTCTTACCCGATAATGGTCACCACGATGACTCTAGAATCTTTTGGAACAAGTAATTCAAGTCTACAAGTAACTTGAAATTGCACGAGTCAACAATTCAATAATATTTTTATTTTATTTTATTTATTTTTTGAGAAATAGAATTTTGCAAATTGAGAAAATAAACAAGCAATTCTGAAGTTTCTGGGTAGCTTACAAGGATTTACAGGTCAATTACGATGGCTATGAATTATTCCATTTACTTCTATACGAAATCATTTGTTTACCCATAAAACTAGTTATAAATAAATAAATATTAAAATAAGATATAAAATGTCTACAATAAAAATATAAATTAATAAGATATTTTTATAATTAAAATAATTTACATTTATTGAAAAATAATGATTGACATACGATACAACATAATAAAAAGATAATTTAATATATATATATATGAAATTTATGCTTAAATGATTGGTTTACGCGCAATAAGGATTTATTAAAAATATAAAATAATAAAAAATTACTGATTGACATGTCAACGCTACAAATAATAATTATATAATTTTAGAATTAAAAACAATTATATATATATATAATTTAAGCATAAATAATTGATTTACGCGTTATAAAGATTTATTAAATGGAGAATAAATTATCATAATTTAAAAATCATGACGTTGACGGACATGCTCTTCTCCTCCTCTTCCTATTCCGCCATTGAAGAAGTCTTACAGAAAGCTTGTCTATATATAGGTCTTCTCGATATCTTGCTAATCAGTATTCTATTCGCCCATTCTTTAGCCTCTTCATTCAATATTCATTTCTCCGTTTTCTTTTTATCTGAAAGGGCTACAGAAATAGAGCTTTTTCTGGGTTCTCTGCTACTGTGCTTGTTTCGAAGAAGGAGAAAGGGCTTTTACCTTTTCCATCTGAAAGGGTATCTCAGATTCTTCTTCTTTTTCAATCTCAATTTCATTTCATTTTCACCTTTTTTTTTTTGCATTTTATTTGATTATTGATTTATTTTAGTTGTACTTTTTCACTTTTGGTATAATATCAGAAGAACAGTCCTCGATACACTTCTTCTAGATTTAGAGGTATAGCTATGAGTATTTCTACCATTTTATGCTGAAGAAATGTAAGATTAGAGGAGAACTAATTGAGATTCCGAGAATTCATGAAGGAGAAGTAATTATCATAATTATAGTATGTTAACTAGATTTCTAGTTCTATAAAATGAGTATCAATTTATGTATTATTTTTTTTTTTGAATAATCCCATTCATGCATCAAATTAGTAACTAAAATAAAGGTACTGCCCGGCCATAATGAGGTGTGGCCTACAAGTTATGATATGTCTCTATGTAATGGCTGGCTGTTTAAATCAAAAGATAATGACTTTTTTATGGCTTTATTAACTATTTACTAAATGAATATTAAAATGCTGCGTTAAATGTAATTAAACTATGCTTGCAAAGATAATTAAGCAATTAAATGCTGTTATCTTCGATGATGAAGATTTAATTACAATTTTTTTAGAAAATATGAATTTCACTTTTTAAAAATTTATTATTTTCGTATTGTTCTTTCTAGAGAGATTGCTTTAAATTGAGAGTTTGTTTTCAATAGATATCGAGAATACTTATTTATTTCTCTTCTTTGTGTTTCTCTTTATTAATAAACTTAATTTCTTAGATTTGATATTGAAATGAATGAGAAGTCAATTTTTTGAAGCACAAATGGGATGAACCGATATAATTTTGAGTAAAACCAAGAACGAAGCTATGTAGATTAGAAATAAAACGGACATATTGTGCTGTGTAGGGGAAATGAAATGTTACATCTTTGTTATCTTCCCTTTCTTTTTTTTTCTTTTTGTAGAAATTTATGGCTTTCTTTTCAAATGTTTTCCTGGTCGGTTTACATTTCTTTCTTTACTCATGATTAGTAAAAAAAAGAGAGAAGGATTAAAAGCAAAGACCAATTTAAGCAAAGAATGGAGCTTGCAACTGCAGTAGGTTCATCTGCTCTTGATTCAGCTGTTGGAAAAATAATGCAGTTTACATTAGATCCTGCTGCAAGACAAGTGGGATATTTAATGCATTACCGAAAAAATGTTGAATATTTAAGAGATCAAGTAGATAGGCTGAAAGAGGAAAGGATTTTGGTCCAACATTCTGTTGACACTGCTAAAAGAAATGGTGAAGAAATTGAAGAAATGGTCCAAAACTGGTTGAATCGAGCCGACGAGGTCATAATTGAAATCGATAATTTCCTAAATGATGATAGAAATGCTAAAATTTCACGCCATAGATGGTCATGCCCAAATTTTTGGTCACGGTACCGAGTGAGCAGAAAGGCAACTAAAAGGGTGCAAGAGATTGTTGATATACATGGAGAAGGGACATTTGATAAAGTTTCGTACCGTCCTGCCCCACAAGGAATTGGAACCACATTGATTAAAGGGTATGAAGAATTTGATTCGAGATTGAAGATTTTGAAGGTGATCATGGAAGCAATAACAGATCCGAAAATCAACAGTATTGGAGTATATGGTATGGGTGGAGTGGGTAAAACTATGCTAGTTAAAGAAGTAGCTAGGCAGGCTAGAGAAAGCAAAGCGTTTGATCAAATAGTTATGGCTACTCTATCTCAAACTCCAAATGTGAAGAAAGTTCAAGAGGAAATTGCAGATATGCTTGGGCTGAAATTCGATGAGAAAAGTGAAGCAGGAAGATCAAGTAGGCTTCAAACAATGTTAAAGATGGAGAAAGATAAGGTTTTGGTCATTTTTGACGATATTTGGGAAATGATCGATTTTGATGCAGTGGGAATCCCTTATGGCGATGATCAAAAGGGATGCAAAATACTAATGACTTCAAGAAAAAGAGATGTGCTCGAAAAAATGGGCACTCAGAAGATTCTAATGTTGGATGTTCTACGAAAAGAAGAAGCAAGACAGTTTTTCAACAAGATGGCGCATGTTAGTAATGAAGATCCTGAATTGAACATTGTAGCGACAGAAGTGGCCGATAAATGTGGCGAATTGCCTTTTGAAATCGCTGCTTCAGCCAAGGCGTTGAGAGGAAAAAGTTTGCCGATTTGGAAAGATGCATTGAACCAATTGACGAATGGATATTCTATTATGGATTTGAGCTATAAGTTCTTGAGGAAAGAGGAAGCCAAGTCTTTGATCTTGCTTTGCAGCTTATTTCCTGAAGATTATCAGATCAACGTCAAATACTTATTGATGTATGCAATGGGAATGGGATTGTTAAATGAGGTGAATACTATAAGGGAAGCAAGGGATAGGATTATTTCATTGGTCCATGACCTGAAAGATTCTTGCTTATTGCTTGATGGAATTAATGAAGATTTTGTAAAAATGCATGACGTTGTACGAGATTTTGCCATTTCGGTTGCTTCGAAGCACAAATCAAAGTACTTGGTGAAACATGGCAGAGGACATAATGCATGGCCTAAAGTTGTAGATTATGCTGCGATTTCTTTAGGTTGTGGTAATTATCATGAACTTCCAGAAGATCCAATGTGTTCGATCCTCAAGTTCTTGTTGCTAGTTGGAAGAAGATCGAATTTAGTTATCCCTAATAACTTTTTCAAAGGAATGAAACAGCTTCGCGTTTTGGATTTTACGGGCTTATGCATTTCAAGTCTTCCATCTTCTATTAGTCTCTTAGAAAATCTTCAAACTTTGTGTCTGGACGAATGTGAGTTGCCAGATATTACAATAATTGGAGAGTTGACAAAGCTTGAAATTCTCAGCTTTAGAGCCTCGAATATCGAGGCTTTACCTGGCGTAATAGCTCAATTGACATGCCTAAAAATGTTGAATTTGTCGGATTGTTCGAAACTCAAGTTAATTCCGGCCAACTTATTATCTTGCTTGACAGAATTGGCTGAGCTGTATATGGATAATAGTTTTGTAGAGTGGGATGTAAATGATGAAGGAAGAAATGCCAGGATTTCTGAATTGGACAACTTGTTGCAATTGTCCACTCTGCACGTACATATTCCAGATGCAAAAATCCTACCCAAATCCCATGTTTTTCAAGGTTTATCCAATTATAAAGTATTCATTGGCAATGAATGGGATTGGTCTGATCCACATGACGCTTCAAGAACATTGAAACTCCAGCTTAACAGAAGCTTACTGAAAGAAGATGCAATTCATGCACTTCTTGAAAGTGTTGAAGATCTACATTTAGATGAGTCATTCAATGTCAAGAGTATCCTCAGAGGTTTAAACCCAGACGGTTTTCCAAGACTTAAACATCTCAGTGTTCAAAACAATGATGAGATACAATCTATCATAAACTCTTTAGATTCGAATCGTCCTCCATCTTTTCCGGTCCTAGAAACAATGTTTCTTAAAAGCCTTGTAAATTTGGAGAGAATATCCGTCGGAAGACTTCAACATGGTGCATTTGCGAATTTGAAAAAGGTCAAAATTGAAAACTGTGGAAAAATGGAATTTGTTTTACACTCTTTCACAGCTAAAGGCCTTTCGAAACTTGAAGAAATGGAAATCAGCAAGTGTGGATCAATGAAAGCAATAGTTGCTAAGGAAGTTGAAAGAGAAATGCCGGAGTTTCCTGAATTACGTTCCCTGATGTTGCACCATCTTCCTGGGCTAGTCGGTTTCCATTCTTATCAAGATTCAGAGCCTTCAAATCTTGATCTTCACCCACTTTTTGATCAAGAGGTATGTATTTGCTAGATAAATTTGCGTTAAAAAAAATTTAATGTTGAAGGTGTTGTATTTAAAATAAAAAAAAATTGTGATTTTGTTGTTAGAAAAATTTATTCAACCTGTTCGGTAAAAATACCTTAAACGTTGAGTGAAATGAAGTTAACCCTTTTGAAATTAATACTCTTACTCCATTTATTGCATGACAGGTAGAACTTTGTTCGTGTAACACAATGTTCTTGGTTTGCAGGTTTCATTTCCTAAGCTCGAGACACTGAAATTGTCTTCTATAAACTTGCGAAGGTTATGGCAGGACCAGCTTCCTACTGGCTTTTTCTACGCCCAAAATTTGACTTTCTTGCTTGTCGAGGATTGCAATAATTTGGAATATCTCTTTTCGACTGGGGTGGCCAGGAGATTTGTTCATCTCAAACGGCTTGAAATACGCAATTGTCGCATGATGAAACACGTAATTAATGTGGATAATAGTTCTTGGAACCGAGTTGCCACCTTTTCTAATTTTCCTCATGAGGTTTGAAACTTCATCTATTTTACTCTTTTCAATCATTTTCATCTACCATTTTTGTCAAATTATAGGAAAGAACATGCTTTTGACTGTAGGTAATTCTCTTAAAATGCAGATGGCCATGTTTCCTAACTTGAAGACAGTAGTAATCTCTGGTATGGATTCTTTGGAGTCAATATGGGGTTGTGAATTTGCCTCTTTTGCCAAACTGAAGACAGTGCAGATAAGCAGTTGCAAGAAAATCACTTCGATATTCCCTGATTTCATGATCGAAAAAGTGATAAATCTCGAGATGTTATCGATTACACAATGTGAAACGTTGGAGTACATATTTGAAACGAAAGTTGTTGATAAAGTTCAAAATCCAGAATCTTGCTTAGCCAATCAGCTGCGCCAGGTGAATCTTCACCGCCTTCCGAAACTGAAAAACATATGGAGCAAAGACCCCAAAAGGAATCTTACTTATCCGAATCTTCGAGTAGTTCATGCCATCCAATGTCAGAGTTTAAAGAATCTCTTTCCAGCTTCCATTGCAAAAGGCTTGGCTCAACTCGAAGATATCAAAGTACAGTTTTGTGGGGTCGTGGAAATCGTTGCAGAAGGCGAAGGTGATGCGACTTTTGAGTTGACTAATGTGACGACGATGTCTCTTTGGAATTTATTCGAACTTGTTGACTTTTATCCGGGACAACATACATTAGAATGTCCATCATTGACCATGTTTGACGTACGACAGTGTCCGAGGTTTCGAAAGCTCATCAGTCTTGAAAACAAAGTTAGACGACAAGAAGAAAAGGTACATTTTCAAGTTTGTGCAAGTTAGATCATAATGATAGACGATTTACGGATTAATTTTTATGATAAATAGTAATTTACTAATTGAAGTATGAAATTAATTATAACAAATATCTTAAACTTCAAAAGTCGTCAATGAACTTCTTAAACTTTATTATAATTACAACAGACACTCTGTCATCATTTTTTTTATTATTTTAAAATGTCGATCAATTTAGTTAGTTATTTTTGTCACTTTTCGAAAAATAAAAGATGTGGTAATAATTACTGAATTTACATTTTTATTTAAATCATTAACCTCATAAAAAATTAGAATTTTCACATATTTGTAATCTTTTCAATTTTATATTACTATTAATAAATGAAATGTGTTAACCTAGTACATGAAATCATTAGCGAAAAACATTATGATTGGGTGTGCGTCAAAATTATAGTAAAGTTCAAGGTGTTCATTGACGATTTTTAAAATTGCAGCTACTCTAGTAATTCAATGGATAAATCGAGATTATAAATCATTATAATAGCACGTGTTAGATTTAGCTGATAAATTAATAGGTATCAGTTTAAGATGTAATCTGCAAATGATCTGAAATTTTAGTTATCATATTGAATTGCATTAACTATAATCTTGAATATTATTTGTTCCAATTTTGATTCATTGATCTAAATTAAAACATGTTTTGTGCAAAAACAAACAGGTAGAATCTCACAAACATCCACAGAAGATAGAAGCTTCTTCAGCCAGAAGCTTTCAGTCAAATGACCACTCAACTCCATATTCAAGGCGAGATTTTCAGGATCGGGTTAAAGAAACCGAAGCTGAGGCTTTGCCTGCAATCACTAGCAATGAAGACGAGGGCGAGATCAGCGAGTTAAAGCGGCAATTGGCCATTGTAGCAGCAAGCCAGAGCCAAATCTTGGAAGAAATGTCTAAACTCTCAGCCATAGCTGGAGCTTCATTTGAGGCCATGAATGAAATTCAGGAGAAAATCGCCAACCTTAGGTCGGCCGATCCGTCGGCTAGAAAATGAACATTGCCGATCGGCTTCGGGCATTGTCTCTCCGGAGTTCAAATAAGGATGACATTGTTCTGTTCTTGTTGTATATTAAGTTGTAATTTGTGAATAACAATGAAAATTGAGAAATGAAAGAGAGATCCAGTTGAATTTGGGGATGGCATATGGACTAGAAAAGAAAGTTGATTGATTCAAACTGAAAAAACCCGACCAAAACCCATTTTTTGATCGGGTTAGAAAATCGATTGCAAGTTACAAGTCAATTTTGGGTTCATACTCTTGATTTCTGGAGAACATAGTTATGAGTTCTTTTTTCGAGCATTGAAAACATTTTCGGGTTGTGACACAACATTAAGAGAATTAGCAACCGATGAACAGGGTTGGACATGGGTCGGATTGAGTTCCGGTTACAGACTGACCAAATCCGTTAAGAAATAGGTTAATAATGGTTAACCAACTGAGTCGGATAATTCTAATAACCGGACCTATTGCCGATCCGTTACTGGTCGATTCGGGTCCGTAACTTGACCTTTAAATTGCGAAAACATAAAACAAACACCCTAGAAAATAAAAAATTTCCGGGTCGGGTTTCTTTTGACAATGCAAGTTTGAGGGTTTTAACTTTTTCACGATGTGGTTGTCAGGAAAACCAACCAACCCGAAACCATCACCGAGATATGCTATGTTCAAAATTCAGAATTTGACGAGCTAACATTTAGGGGCGCGGCGCAAAGTCTGGTCCGACCCAATTTATCATGTAATAGAACCAATTGAAACTTACAGTTGTATATTTTTGGAACCGGATCTGTGAAATATTGTATGGTTCTAGTTTTTTCTTGACTCGATTTTAAATTTTAAATATAAAATAAAAAATATATATTTTTTAATATAAAATAGAACTGAGATATAAATTTTAGTTGGATTTTGAATAATTAGACAAATTTAAGAACCGTTTTTTTATTTATATCAAATTTTATTAGGATTTGAGTTGAGTTTTACTAGATTTTAGGTTTTTTTACCTACGGTTCTAGTTCTGATTTCACGATTTTTAAGTCTTAAAGACAAGAACCGGACTACAAATTACAATTTTTTCAAAATTAAGACGGACCGGACCAAAACTAAATTAGCTGTCTTTATCCGGTTTAGGTTTAGCCCCCTATTAACATCTATGGGGATCAGTCATAACCTGAAACGGGCCAACGAAAATAAACGACTAACGAGGCTTGGGATTCTGAAATGGGGCCTGGGAGTTGTTTCCTTTCAAGCTAGCCTCGTTTGCAGAGAGTTTCGGTGATCGGCGTTCAACTGAAAGAGGTCGCGGTTGATTATTCTCTTTTCTTTTTCGTTTCCGAGATTCTTTGCCCAAATCTGTGTGTGAATGGAGATTTACTCTAGATTGTCCATTCGGGTGCTGAGAGTGCAGAGAAAGGAAATTTCGTCAGGTTATAGAGATGGGAATCTGGTTGTTGATGCTGCAACCTTGAATATTGGAGAAATTGAGGATCGCAAGATTATTTGATAGATTGGAGTAAATATAGCTTAATATTCCTAAATTTCAATATCTCATACTTTTTCCTTTATTTGTTCAGTAGATTCGTAACTGGCCTCGTTTGAAGGTCAGAAAATTCTCTGCGAAATGGAAGCTGGGAAAGCAATTACCATCTGTATATATCTTCTGACTGGAAGTTCATTTATGTTTGCTAACAGTGTTTCTTCCCTGGGTGATCGTTCTAATTCTCTCTCAAGCAAGGTCAGTGGCTATTGTCATTTTTTTTCCTTTTTCTAAATGTTTTTATGAGCTTTTGAAAGAATGTTGTCTACGTTCCTCTGTTTGTTTCATCCTGAACTTTTCTAAGTTATCTGATTTGATTTTGTTCCCTTTCTATTCGCAGACGTTATGAACTATGAAAGATGAAATTAATCGGCTAATCTTTGGGATTCTTGATAGTTTATCAGTTGATAATTCTCATTATCGAAATCATCTTGAAGGAACATAGAAAATTGTGAATTTCAAGGTGCATTTTCGTACAAAAGATTAAATACACTTTCTGTAGGATCAGTTTTCTCTAGTATGAATATAATCTAATTGAAAAATATAGGTTTATGTTTGCTCATCGTTTATTTGAAAGAACATATGTGTAGGATAATTTGTTTTGTATTAATTTTTGAAGGATCTGTATTGTTTTTCAATTTCAGGTTGAATATGTAATGGATTTTTACTATGAAAAATTTGAGAGCATTCATGATTCAAGTTTTCATAAATTTATCGCACAAGAGCTTCCGGTCAGCTCGTGCAAAATGCTGCCATCTGTGCCAAGACTTTTGATACTTCATCGCACTCTGATTGGCGAAGGTTCTCATCGCCGTTTATCTTCTTTCTTCTCAATTATTATTGAGCCAGAATCAACAAAAGAGCTAACTTCCCACAATTGCGAGGTCATTATGATTGAGAAACTGCCCTATGGAGTTTTTGCTGACCCATTTGAACTCAAACACCTTCATCACCGCAATGGTAAAACTAAAACTAATCCATTAAAGCAATTTTGTAAAGGATCGATGAAATGCTTAGAAAGCTAGAATTTGAAAATTTTTATTGCAGTGTTTGATGACATAGCTGTTTTCGGTGACACAAATCTGGAATTGCCCTCATTTCTTTCGAATCGCTCCATCGTCGAGGTTCACAAAAAACTGTCCCTCGATCTCTGGCTGACGAACAATAAAGGTGTTGATGTCAGCATAGAACTTCCTTTACATGCAAGATATCCTGTAAGTTCATCTTAATCTCTGATCAACCCAGATGGAAAATAAGAAGTTTTGAAATACGACTACTTTGCTCGATTGATTTCTTGTTTTGTTTCAGCCTCTAGATGTTAGTGGGTTCGCAGAAGTGAGATTCGGTGAACCATATTTATTCTTGCGCTGCGAAACGAAGGGGAAAGAAGATTATCAGAGCTGCATATATTTGGTCGAAAATGGCGGAAAAGAGGTCCGAAATGATGGTGTAATATGGAAAGTTGCAGCAGGTAAGAAAGCTCATGCTCAATTTGTCTCTCTTCTCACTTTCACTTCTGCTTTGTTATCTGCTCTCTCCATTGTTTTCACATCCATTTGCTTTTCAGACATCAAAAAACACAGAACTTCTTAGTCTCATTATTTGTTCCAAACTCCAATCGTTGTGCTTATGAGTATAATTTCCAAAAGATTAGATTAGATTAGATTTTTAATCCATCCTATGGTTGTGAACTAATGGTTTTCCGAGACTCCTGGTTATAGACTGTCCGATTGCGCTCAAGATTATCGATGTTTGTATTTGTGAGAGACTGATTTGAATTAAAGGGTCACTACACTAAAAGATTTCGATTAGTCGAAGTTTAGGCTTAGCATCTGAATTTATACTTTAATGTTTGTTTCACTAGTCGATAATCGATTGCTGTAAAAAATAAAATTAATTTTCAAAATGATTGTACTGACTAGTTAGTGGTAAGACCCATGGTCTTAGGCACGGTTTGGGTTGGGTTCTGATCCGAAAACCAACCTGAAACCATGCTTTGGCCAGAATTGAACCAAATTATTTCGATTCAGGTAGGTTTGGTTTTGTTTTTTTTTTTAAATTGCACTATTTTTCAATTGAAAAATTAAACTAATTATTAGAAAGTAATTTTTAATTTAATATTCAATTTTTGGTGGTTTGGTTTTGATTGAAACCATAACTTGAAAATCCAATTGAAAATTGAAATCAACACGGTTTGGTTTGGTTCCTCCCACCATTGACGACGACCTAGAAGAAGTGTGCTCAGTCAAATTTTGCTCGGGTTTTCTCGGTGTCTCAGTTTGGACCTATCTTTGGGTCAAGGCCTAGAAAACAGGTATCAAAAGAGAAAGATAAACCTAGTATTACTCGATTTCACTACCGTATGCTGGTCGGGTTTAGACTTTGAAGAAAAGCTATGTTAGCTCACATGCTCTATTCTCTTTTTGCTTTAGATGCCACCAAAAGTTAGTGTATAAAGGTTTTATCTCATCATACCCCCAACCAAACTACATTAAATAGTGTATATTTACGATCTAATTTAAATTATCTACTCAAGAAAAGTCACACCACTTTTCTTTGTGTACAAACATAATCATGTGTCACGACGTATCCATATTAAAATAAATTACGGGAAAGAGCATCGCAACTACTAACAACTACACGAATAATCGACCGTTGAATTCATCTCATTCCTTAGTTTGATTTTTATGAGGAACATTAACCCACTAAGTTTGAAAAATAATTAATAATTATCTTAATTATTTTTTGACACATAGGTTAATATTTTGAGAAATTAAAGTATTAATATATTATTGTTTTGTGTTTGGTAATTAATTATTGTTTGATTTTTGAGGCACCCACGATTGACCAAGAGTCAATGGATGTAGTCGTGTTATTATTATTTTTATTATTAAAACTATATTATTATTATTATTATTTTAAAAGGGTCTATGATTAAATTATTGGACCAAGAGATGGTTTAGAGGGAACCCAAGGATCACATCAGCCTTACCTAAACAAGACCACACTTGCAAGAAAGTAGAAATCAGGGGTGGGCAGATATCGTCCTATCTTATTTATCTTAAAATAAAATTTGAATTAGAACTAACAGTTTATAAATTTTTTGAACGGTTCCAGTTTTAACCCACTTTTATTTTATATTTAAAAAAATTATAATATAACAATAAAATATATATTTTTTATAATATTTAGGTCGTGTTTTAAGTAATTGAGTGAGTTTATAACTAATTTTATTAGGATTTTTAGAACTATTTTGACTCACAGTCTTAGTTTCAGTTTTACAATATTTTACTCCTAAAAACTGAAACTGACTCATAAATTTCGACTTTTTAGAAATTAAAACAAATATCGAATTAAAACTGACAGTTCTGATTTAATTTATAGTTGACTATAGATTTCGTATTCTTAATAGAACTTAAATATTTATTAATTAAGTAATTAATATTTTAAGAACTGGGTGGGCCCCCCTAAAATAATAGAGTACTTGATCCTTCTATCCAAAAAAAAACAACAGAGAGACAGATCCAAGGATGGAGTAGACAAGGTGCCAACTGTGCTTTAGTGTCAAGGTGGGGCCCATTCAAAAAGTTAGGCTTTGGTGGGGCCCAACTGTGGGCCAGAGTCACAATGGCGGCCCACGACAACGATATTTATTAATCGCTGGGGCTCAGAATTAGAGGCAATAATTAAATTTATTCAGAATTTGTGTAATATATTATATATATATATAATATATGTGGTTTATTTTGTCCGGTCCGGCCGGGCTGTCATGAGTCATGACCTGACCCAATTAACACAGCAAGATAAATCGCTGAAAATATAATTATAAATGCAAAAAGATATTTATCTGAAAATTTTAATAATTGTGAAATTATGGTAGGGCGACACGTGGACATAAGAAGACCTGTTCCATGAAAGTTTGAGTCATTCCAAATTTCCAATCATGGAGAATACGGCGTTCAAAGAAGCATCACTGCTCAGTGGTCACTGATTAGTGATTACCCCTTCGGCTGCATTTTCTCTCACTAGATTCTCTCTCCATCTCTGGTTTATCCCCCATGTTAATTCGCATTGTAAGAAAAGCTTTGATAATTTCGAAATTTACTCGAAACTATGCATGAATTGTCTGCTTTTGTTGTTCTTTTTTGTTGGCTGAGCTAGCTTTAATGGCAGGTGTCTTTTCTGCATGCTTTCGCTTCTGGTTCTGTGACTCGTCAGCTTCTTTCTCCCACTAGTCGAGTCCAAGCGTAAGGCTCTTCGGCTTTTTGGCTAAGCTTTTGATAATGGCGTTTGGAGATTTTCTCTGTATTTTTCTGCAAATCGGGATGGTAAATTTTTGCCCTATATTGAGCATCGTTCGTCGAGAATCGAGATAATTGCCAGTTTTATGGTGTTCCCCAAAATTTTTAATTCGGTTTTTTGGACATCCTTTGTATTTGGACTAATGATTTTGTTGTTTCTTTTTCTTCATATGCCCGTGATTATGATTTAACGTAAAGGGTGTGTTTTTTCTTCATTTCAGTAAAATCATTCTGGTAAATTTTGGAAAAGAAATCTCTCTTTGTATAAGTGGAAGGAAGCCAGAAGTGGACCACAAGCTTTAAGAGTGGTAGAAAAGGTTAAGTGGCTGGTTGATATTGACATCTCTCTGGTGATTATTCCTTTCTTGGAGCAATTGGAAACAAAACCCATTATTTCAAGGTTTGATTATTGATGAAAAACCTCAAAAATTGAAGAAGAAGCGAAAAGATAGGTAAGCTTGATTGTCATGTGATTTGCAGATATGAATTAGCTGGCTGTTATGAAGCTGTGGAGTGTAATTTTTAGATAGCTTTTGCGCTTCGAGCTCTCTTTGATTTTGGGTGAAGAAAGATGGAGTTGCCTCTGAATCAGAAACTGGAGAGAGCTGTTTCTTCTAGAGCTCTGCAAATGGGAAGCTCATTTCCATGTAGGATTTGTGTTCTTGGTTTCTTTTGTGGAGTTTGTCTCACCTATCTGTTTTTGGCTTCTCTCACTTCATTCGGAGCCTTTGAGGTTGGTCGGATTTCTTTCCCAGTTATTTCCATGGCTGGAGTTTCACATTCAAATTCAAGTTCAGAAACTCTTTGTAAGTCCTCGTTCTTGTGCATTTTCACCCATTTTCTTGCTTTTTTCTTTCCTTTTTTATGAGATTCATTGTAAAATCAGAAACTCTCTGTAAGTTTTCATTCTTGTGCATTTCACCCATTTTCTTGCTTTTTTCCTTTCTTTTTTTGATGAGATTCATTGCAAATACACCAAAGAATGGCAAGCTCTGATCAGATAGCAGCTTGTTTCTTCCATTTAGAATCATTTTGTCTTCCATTGACAGATCGAACATGTATGATTTGAAAAAAAAACAAAAAAAAGTCTAGAAATTGGAAATCCTTTTTGTATCTGGTTTGTTCCTGCTGGTTTCTGAAAAAGTTCTTTAAAATTTTGTTTTTTTTTTGAGGTTTGGCTACGGATATTCATGAAAGTGATGGGCAGTTGAAAAACCATGATTGAAAGCAAAGGGTGTATTAGAAGATACTTAAAGTTTTGATAACTTCTTCTTTTAGATAATTGATTTTCATGCCATTCTTTAAAATTCAATGGGAAAAAGATAACCCTTTAATTCCATGACATATTTCTTCTCTTAGGAGAAATGATGACTAGAAATCAAAGAAATATCGAATAATCAATGGTTTGAAATGATCTTCATATGCAGATTTCAACGTTGGGGCAACAGAAACAAAGGGAAGAGAGGATTCAATAAAGGATAATCAATCGAAAAAGGAAAAGATCAATGATGAGAGAGTCTCCTTACTGTATTCAGCTTGGACTTCAATGCTAAGCAAGATTGACCATCCGAAAGAATTCGAACTCAAAGTATCGACCATTCCAAATGCTCCTCATTTCGAAAATTGCAAGTTGAAAAAGCAAATAAACGAACGGCTAGACAGACATGTCATGAATGAGAGCTTCCCTCCTTGGACTAGCTGGATTGGTTGGTTGGATACGCACCCGAGTTCTCAGTCGAACGAACAAGTTAAGTACCAAAGGCATTTGGATATGTCTGAAGGTGCTTATCCTCCATGGGTATGTGTTTTGATAAGAACATCATATAATTAAATCAGAAATTTTTTAATGAGATTAAACATTATATTAAACTCCATATTGAATATTGTGGAATTCATTGCGATTCAAATTCTATTTTGGTGAGGCCGGTAGGCTCATGATAGAATCTTATTAAAATTTTATTTTTTCTATAAATCAATATAAGGTAGAGTCTGTATTCTAATATTTATGGTAGATTCATTCTTATGCCCGAAGTTTTATTTTAAAATGATTTTTCTTGTAAATCTTGTGTCTGACGTCCTATTGTCTTTTGTTGTTATTCGTTGAATTATCAACAAATGGTATCATAGCAAAGTTTAGAGTTTTGTACTGGATCGAACTGATTTTAGAATGTAGTTTTAGAAATTATTTTTTATGGTGATGTTGTTTTGCAGGTTTTGGGATCAAATGAAGAAAATTATCCGTTGACACGTAAAGTACAACGCGATATATGGATTCATCAGCATCCACCAAACTGCAAAGACCGGAACATAAGATTTCTAGTTGCAGATTGGGAGCGATTACCTGGATTTGGTCTAGGAGCTCAATTTGCCGGAATGTGCGGACTTCTCGCAATTGCAATCAAAGAGAAAAGGGTCCTCGTCACCAATTACTTCAATCGAGCCGATCACGATGGTTGTCAAGGTAGACAATTTGGTTGAAATTCACATATTTGTGCATATTTATAGGTGGTAATGAAAAAATCATCATTCTATAAAGATTTAGTGATTAAGAATTTGTGTTTAGGTCCATTTCGATCATCATGGAGCTGTTATTTCTTTCCGGAAACATCCCAAGAGTGTCGAGACCGAGCAATGGAGCTTCTAGAAGACGAAAAAGCGAGCAAGAGCGGAATCGTGACTACAAAAGAAAGTTACAATTCTAAGGAAATATGGACAGGACCGATTCCGAGGTAAGTACTATTCATCCAACCATTTATGTTACAAAATAATCAACTCTCCTAGAGTTCTTAATCTCATCAATTCCTTCATTAAATGTAGAATATGGGGTGACCCTTGGAGTTATTTGCAGCCAACAACAGAAATAAACGGAAGCTTGATTGCCAATCATCGCAAAATGGATCGTCGATGGTGGCGAGCACAGGTAGAATCGATCATGTTCCTAAATTCCGATCGATAGTTTGAGTTAACCGATAGTTTGATATTTCAGGCTGTTAGATACCTGATGAGATTTCAAACCGAATACACATGTCTCTTAATGAACACGGCCAGACATGCTGCTTTCGGAAAGGAAGCTGCTCGGATGGTTTTAAGTAGTCTCGATGAAGAATGGCCAAAGGTTCGTACTCAAGAAACTCGAGATATGATGGTTTTAAGTAAAATAGAAAAGAAGACTCCACGAGCCCGGTACTAGACCAAAACGACTAACTATCGCTTGGAANGTTCGTACTCAAGAAACTCGAGATATGATGAAGCGTTCATTTTTTTTTTCTTTTCGGAAAATGTTTAAACCATGCTAGAAATGTGATGCGAAACAAATGCATCCATTTCCAATAAAACGACGATAAATAAAATAGAAAAGAAGACTCCACGAGGCCGGTACTAGACCAAAACGACGAACTATCGCTTGGAAGTACAACATTCTATTTATAAGTAAATATATACTAGTAATACTTAAAGCACCCTTATAATTATGACATTAATAATATTAATTGAACTCATAATTTATTGTGAATCTTAATGTTGATTCTCAGGGAGTGGAGAAGAAGGTGAAGTATGATATAGAAAAGTTTGTGTGGTCAAATGGGAAGCCATGGATGCCAAGGCCATTGGTGAGCATGCATGTAAGAATGGGAGACAAAGCTTGTGAAATGAAAGTAGTTGGTTTTGAACACTACATGCTTCTTGCAAACAGAATCAGACATCACTTTCCTCACATCACCAGCATTTGGCTTTCAACAGAAATGCAGGTTAAAAACACTTTTTAAAAACTGCTTTCAAAAACCGGAATCTTGACTTGGTTGGTTCGCAGGAAGTGATCGATGAAACAAAAAACTATTCTTCGTGGAAATTTTACTACACGAACGTGAGGAGACAAGTGGGGAACATGACGATGGCAAAGTACGAGGAGAGTCTCGGGAGGGAGACGAGCATGAATTATCCGCTTGTGAATTTTTTGATGGCATCGGAGGCCGACTTTTTCATCGGAGCGTTGGGATCGACTTGGTGTTTTCTTATAGATGGAATGAGAAACACTGGAGGAAAAGTGATGGCTGGATATCTGAGTGTTAATAAAGATAGGTTTTGGTGAAAATACTCCTCCTACTTCCACTTCCCTTTCTATTTCTATGTACATATTTGTAAATAATAATTGAACTTTTTGAGTGATACCCAACATAAATAAAGCTCTTTCTGCTATTTGATAGAAAATTGGGTTCGAGTCAAGTTAATAGAAAATAGATACGATTTCATTAATCGAGTTTTATAAAATTAGAACAGAACTAAGATCAACTGAATAATCAGTTTGATCTAAATCAGAGCTCAAATTTCAAATTGATTTTTAGGTTTGTATTTAATTCAAACTTGCAGATTATCGATCCAAACTAATAAAATTTAATTATTTTTACATAAATTTTAGAATTTATCGGTTAAAATACCTAATCCAACAGATCAATTTTTGTAAAATTGAATTCGTTCTTATATTTAATCTAAATAAAAATTAATCTAAAATTTTGAATTAATTTCAATTTTGATACTCATCAATGCAATCAAATAGTCAGTTCAGATGACAAGCATACTTTTTGCTTAATAAAGTAGGTTAAAAACCCAATGCCAGGATTCCAAAAAGCTAGACAAGACAAAAGGAACAAACCCAAATAAAGACTCCAACAAACGCTCCAACAAATCCAAAAATAAGTTCTCAAACAGTAGAAAAACCAGGAAGAAGATCAAACTTAGAGGAACAAATTTCTCGAACCATATTCACAACTGTCAGAATCGAAACTTGTTTTTAGCAAATAAACAACTGATGGCATAAAAAGAAAAACAAAAGCAACGATTTCACAAGCAATACAACGTTATAACTAAGTACGAAACTTGATTTCAAATGGTTTATGACAATCAGCTGTTGCACAAGTTTTACTGCCATCGTAACCTATCAATTTCATCCATCTCAAAACAATTCACTTTGATTAAGTAGAGAAGAGATTCCCACCAAGAAAATTGAAATTTATATAATTGATGACTTGAAACAGAGATTTTTTTTTAAAAATTGAGATCGAAACAGGACTACAAAAGAACAAGAGACTTACTTTTTCAATTACATCTCACATAAAAACACAAGTAAAAATTTCACTCTGCTTAATCAGCAACGTAGGTCACCAACCAAATCCTCTATAGACTGATCACAAGATCTTGAAGAAGTAAAATCAAGGTCAGATGAAGATAGAGGTACATACCTCTTCTCTTGCAAAGCAACGAATTCTAAAGAGGAAATTATTCTTCCACATCATTGTTAGTTTGATGTCCTCCATTTGCACCTTTATGAGCCACATGTTTTCTATGGTTCTTATTCTTGGCTTTCTTTGCCTTTAAACGTCGTTTCTTCTCGTTTGTATCGACCCATTTATAGTCTGACGGTATGTGAAATGGATCAACTTCATCCTTGTACCGACGACTATCACTATCGCTGGATTGACCTCCACGGTTTCCTCTCATCCAAGAAATCCATGAGGAACCCTCCGAGTCTTTTAACTTACCATCCTGGAAATGAGCTGGACTAGAGGGAGGGGTTGCGAATTCTTCTAGTGGTTGGAGCTCTTCAAATTTTGTGAAAGTAACAAGAACTCTAATGGTAGGTACAATAGGAATTGCAACCTGCATGAGTAGACAAAACCAGTTAACAAAGAAACAATCAATCAACAAAGTGTCCCAAACCACTTTGCTTGATGTACATCAAAAGAGAAAAGGGACCAATAATAGAAGAAAAGTAATAGTCTTTTGCAATCAATTTCCGATTTATGAGGTAATCTGACTGGTTACATCAATGGATCCATGTCCGTCTAGTAATTTCAGATATACTGATTCATATTCTAAACTAAGTTCAAGTGCTATTCTGATTGGTTTGACATCAATGGAATTGCATCCTTAGTGGGTTAATTAATTAGAATTTCACCCAAAAAATTGTATTGATCATACTTTGATATTTCTAATAGGCAACAAAAGGGAGGGGAGTTTCTAATATTTGTTTTAGATTAAATTACCCATTAAGAGTCTTTTCATGGATGGATTTAGGTTTAAAAATATTCTAACATTAAGTTGAACATATACAAACATAAAGAATATGGATGTTTTAAATTATGTGCCATCAGTCTCCACATGCAATCAATTCTCAGTTTTCAAGAGACCTGCAGGCCATGTGAACCATCAATCTATATGGCATTTCCTCTTTTCTAAAAGTTGATGTTCCAGCTTAAAAGTCTTATCTGACGTCTCATGTGAATATTTGGCAAACTTATATAAAAAAAACTGAATCCAGAAAATAGGAATTACTTCTGGAAACTTAGATGACACTTATTCGGCTAAAGGAATCATTGCATTATCCTCAAGAGAGACAGATAGAGATTGCAGTAAGCTTGGGATTTACCTCTCACCATATCCAAAATGGAGACAGATGCTCTCATGCTCACAATTTCATGAGCCATTTTACACAGCAACAAATGGTAATATGAGCACAGGACCATAAAAGTTATATAAACGAAAAATGCAAACTAAAGTGGTTTTGTTATTTAAGAACTTTCAGGTTACCTTTACAGGAAATGTGCCTGGAGGGAATTTCGTGGTCAATAACTCCCTTAATCTTCTCACGGCTTTCACCTTATTGGCTAGAATGTCAAGCAAAGGCAGCAGCTCTTCTGTTCTCAAAGGAAAATCTGGGGTCAACCATAAGACAGGTCTCAAACCCTTTTTGTACTCACTCTCATGTTTAGACTCAACGGCGATCCTCTTCTTCTTTTTCTTCTTACTTTTATCTTTTCGATTCTTAGAATCATTTATATCTTCATTGGACAATTCAGATGAATGTTTTTGGTGATCGACCAGATTATGGTTGCTACCATCTGAACCCAACTTAGAGAACTTCTTCACCATTTTTGAATCATCAAGATCATCAACATTATGCTTTGTGTTTTTTTTGTTCCAACCGAACCAGCCCTTCTTTTCCTTGACGCTAATAGAATCACCATTTTCATATGAACTTACTGCACCATTGCAGTCATGGGAACCCTGTTCATCATCCTCACAAAGTCCATCAGCATTCTCCATTCGAAGGGCAGAATCAAGCTGCATTCTCTCCTCAGCAGTCAAAACATCATCATACTCATTATCATTGCCACCACCATTAGCCAATCTTTCTTCATCACCCATGGCAAATAATTCTTCATCAGTCATAGCTCCAGGAACTCGTCGAGACTTCACACTTACCATCACATGAAGCATATCATATATTTTTGCCTTCCAATTTCCGACCATTTCAGTCCTCTTTTGTCTCCTCCAATTCAAATGGGGAACAAGCTCAGCCTGAGTAACATCAATTCCAGGCCGGTACATATTCGTCTGTGACATCAAGGCCACTTCATGAGCAACTTCTGTCTCTGTTGGTTGGGCACCTGCCCCTTCCAAAGCATTTGTTATTTCTTTGTCCTTGTGAGCAAGAACTATCAAAGAACCAGGTGATAAGGCGATGTTGTCATCCTCGGACGAATAGCCATCACCAAGAAAGAGAAAGGTTTGATCAGAACGCTGAATACGAAAACCATCAAAACCAGCAAGTGTCATGTCAGCACGTAGATTAGACCCTCGTTTCCAAATGCGATAGGTATCTGATGGGGCTATTCTGCTAATAAATGGAATCACAGAGCTCTCAAAATTAAAAGTGATCTCCATGTAAAAGTCACGAATACGGCCTGCTGATGCAACAATACGAGGAAGTCTCCGACGCCATTTGGCCCAAGCCAGGGGCTGATAGTGCCTCGCAATGATCATGGCAATTGTCTCTTCTCTAGTGCATACTGCTTCCTGAAGAGCACTCCAACCATTCTCATTTTGCAGGCTCCAATCCGCACCAGCTGACATCAAAATCTCTGCAGAAATTGGATCTCGAAGACGGACAGCTAGGTGGAGTGGAGTTTCCCGACCAGGAACATCACGGCGATCAATGACAGCAGAGATACTGTCAGCTTCAAGCTCTGCAGCAAGAGACTCCTCTTCTGTGTTAACCTCACCAGCTTTGGCAATGCGAGGGAGAGACAAAATGATACGCCTGAGAGTAGCATGGTCTCTGCGCACAACGGCCAAATGAGCTGGACTATGGGAATATTTAGAAAGATCCTCCATCTAGTATTCCTCTCAATATTATCACCTAAAGTACTTCCCCTTGCATTTTCAGTCAAGGTGCCAAACTGCGATCAACCGTTTGTAATGCACAGAATTAAGGAATAACCAAGAAAACCAGGGTTTACTTGCACTGAATCTCTACAAGCTGTTCAAAGGGTGAACGACAAATTAACACCACAAACTTCTATAATTCTTAAATCTTAAAGCCGCTAGCTCCATACACCGCAGGAAATTTGAAGCATAAATCAAATCTGTAAAACGAAAGAATAAAAGAACAAAAATCGATTAAGATAACAGCAGGAAAACGAAAGAGGACAGAAATATACGAGGCAAAAACTTCCCTTGCTCGAATGCATAAATTTCAATCTCTATATATATCATCATTTAATTTCCAAGAAAACTAAGGTCCCCTTTAAATTGAGACAAATCAAGAACCCACCACCAACAACAAATTCCACATTTCAAATTCTCAAGAAAATAATAAAGAAAGAAGCGAAAAGGAGAAGGAGAAACATTTCACGACCCAAATTTCTGACCACTTTCTAAACGCGCGCAATCAAACAGAAATAAATATACATGTCTTTCCAACTCAAAAATTGAACATCAAAGAAAGAAAATACCTCAACTCAACAGCAGCAGTTTCGAAACAACGAACGATGAGAGTTTTTTTTTCGGATTACGCACGAGCTGGTTCTTTCGAGATATCCAAACCTGACATTGACACAAGAACCACCGAGAGAGAGAGAGAGAGAGACCGAATCGGTCGGTTAGGATTTCGAAGATGAGATCCAACGGTCAGTATCTTCTACACCATTAATGCTGACGAACACAGCTTCAACTCCTAGGAGCGAATTTCAACTCGGTCAGGAACTCATCAACAACTCGCCAGATCCCCCTCTCTCTCTTTCCTTCTTCCGGCTTCCCCTTTTCTGTTGGATTGGAGTTCTACGAGCATTGGCATTACTTAGTGATGGCATTCGACGAGTCGGCTTGAGCCCGACTCGTTTTGCTACATTACCGAGTCAAGTTTGGCTCGAGTCAAAGCTTGAGCCCGTACCGAGCTCGTCATGTCGGCTCATTCGATCCGACTCGTGGGCTCGGCAACACCGACCCAACCGATCTGACTCGGTCAAATTCAAATCCATGCATTAGGCTATCCAATAATAAATATAAATAGCAACTTTTTCTAATTAAACAATTCAAATCCATTGAAATTTATAAATAAATATCAGTAAACACTGAATTATATAAATAATTATAATAAATACTTCAAATTTTAAAAATCTTAATTACCACGTTAAATTTTATAATGANGATCACTCAATAATCAACCAATAAATAACATAGTCTGCACCCACAATTTTTCTCATCCAAAAAAGTATTTTTCGAGCCATATCAATGAATTGAATATACTGAAACACCATGCCTAAATGCAGCATCATTTAAGCATACTGATAATATTAGATTAAATCCTATAATAAATTAGAGTTACCATGTAGACCTTGGTTATCTTTAATGATTTTGCAAGTAAAAAGTTCAGATTATGATATTGAAGTTTTAAAGAGATAGATGAGATGGAACATCCTCACAGGATAAGAGGAAAATCTGTGGAAGGAAAGAGAGAAGGGTTTGGAAAGGGGGAGGCATGGTGGACAGACTGCAACGAAGTAATTTGGGAAAAACATATCATAAAAAGGCATACCTGCTGCTAACCAATCCAGTTTAGTTGACATCAATCTTTCTGAAAAGGGACGTTGAAAAGAAAGATGGCAACTTACAGAATTCTTTTGTAATATACTTAAATTCTGAAACAACAATGTACAGTTAGAAATTTCAGTTCAAAATGCTTACTATAAATATTTTGTATCCTCACCATGCAACTGAAGACCATCCATGTGGTCATAGAAGAAGTGATTACATCTAAACAAGCATTGCTCCTTTAAGTCATTTGTTGGTGGTCTGCCATTTTGAAAGTAAAACTGCAAGAATTGGAGACTAAAAACGCAGTAAAAAAAGAACCATAACCTCACAAGAGAGTCATTTTTTTAGAATATAAAAATGATGAAAGATCCAATAAAACAAGTAAACAACAAGAATTCAGTTTGCTAAGTACCAACCATGACACCAAGTAAACACTTATAGTCAACATACAAAAAAAATGGGAATTCCAACTAGCCTAAGGTATCAGCTCTTTGACTGGCTCGCTAACTAGTTTTAGAGGAGAGCCTAGATTAGAAGGGCCAGTCCTTTGCTTCATTATCCGAGGAGAACCAGATGAACTTCTTGGTCATGGTGGAGGAGCACTTCCAGCCAGAAACATTGACGGTAACGAATTGCTTGCAGTCACATGAAGACTAGAACAATTTCCAGAGACATTCAAGGGTACTCCAGCTTTTGCATCATTCAGCAATGATGTTACCTACCAAAATTAGCACACTCAAGTACCTATTCTTCTTAAGTCGGTGAAAATAATGATGTTAAAAGTATACATGTTTATCTTTCTCTTATAAAGCTAAAAACAGGTTAACAGAAACAGTGCTTTCAGTTAATTGTGATGTTCTGCTTTTCATCATATTGCTAAAAATAGGTTAATTCGCACCAAACTCAAGATTCCCCAAAGAAGTGGCAATTCCATTCTGCCAACTTAACTTAGAGTACCTAAATTGTGGAATGGTAAAACCTACCACCTAGTCTAGCAGATCATTCGCACAAAAGAACAGTTATTAGTAACACGATCTCCTACAGCCTACAGCGTTTATTCACCAGTCCAATTAAACTTTGCATCACAATTATCCTGAATATTAGTTTCCGTAAAAAAAATCCAGACATCGTTGACATTATCAAAGTTAATCGAACCCAATGAATCTGTATCTTACAAGACTAGTAGCAGTTCGTACAAATACAAAACAAACATATTATAGACTATTTTAATGACTTCAATTGATATTTATACAAAACGGGTACATAACAAATTAATGGGCACAGGGGGAGAGCAATATTTACCAGATGGTCGGTGGTAGGAAGCGAAAGCCACTGCTCATAAAGTTTTTTAGCGAAACCAGGGTTCGATTTAAGTGACAGGATACAACTCCGTCAGCTGCAACGATTCAGTGTCCAGAGACGCCACGTCAACGAAGATATCCATGCTATGGAAACCAGTCCCTCTCACATTCACTTAACCTAGTAAGGAACAACAAAAGAACTAACGAACCCTAGGATTTAAAACTACGGCACTTCCAAAATCGCACGGTAGTGCGCTTGGAATAAAGACAATGAAAAACCGCAATCAAGAATGCAAGATTTGGAACCAGGTGAGCAAAAGAGAACCCAAATCCCCCCGAAACTAAAGTTATCAGTTTCAGCTCTTCCAAAAATTAAAAGACGTAGGCAACAGGAATGATTGTGATAGAGAAAGAAAGAACAGATATTCAGGGAGCGCGAAGCGATTCGAGAGACGATGAGAGAAGGTCACAAATGAGAGAGCGAGAGAAACGGACCCATTTTGTAACGAATACGTCAACTTTAAAACTTATTAATTTACCCTTGAAGCTATGATATAATTACAACAAGCACCTTACCGTTAAAATTTGATTAACACCGTTACCTCTGTTCGTTTCGCCGTTATAACGGTTAAAATTCTTGCTTTCCCCTTCATTCTACCAAAAATTCGAGTCACCTGTTCTTCCAACAGCAGTGGGCGGATCTCTGAGATAGACCAAGTGATATCTCAACTCGTCTAATTGACGAAATTCGATCAATTATTGGCTCCATCGCTGCCCAAATGATTCTCTAAATCTGTGAAAAAGGGTGCGTTTTTTTCATCTATTTGGCTGGATATTTGTTTTTTTTGTTTGTTTTGCGGACCTCTTTATTTTCTTCTGATTTAACCATAGACAACTCTCGCTCAAGCTGCAAAATTCACGAATTTCAAGTTTTTCTTCTGATTCGTTCATGGGCTCTCTTTTGTGTAATTAAGTCTTCCATTGATTTTTGCTCTGTTGCTATTTTTGGTAGTATTTTGCGCTTGAGAGTTAGTTATCTGTAAGTGTTCTTGATACGATGCTTGTTTTATGATAAGAATCATCGCAAGAACTGAAGTAATCAAACTAGTAAAATGCCTTTTTTCAGTATAGTAAGAATCGCCAGAAAATGAGCTTGGGTTCCACGAATTGCTTTTCACATTTTGCAATAGAGAAAAGAAACCGGAATTATTGTTTTGCGTTAAAGTTTTCATTTTTTTTATTTTGTGGATTAAATTCAAGAAATTTGAGCGATGATTCAGTTTCTTTCTTTGTTTTCTTATTAACAACGTATGAACTTTTCTATTTTCACAAATGTCTAGATTTGGTCCCTCTCTCTCTCTCTCTGTGAACTTCCTCTCTTCGTCTCTGAAATCGCGTCCCTCTGTTTTCTTTCTTTTCTCTACCAGCAATCATTCCTTTTGCCTGCATCTTTAAAGTTTGTAAGAGCTGAAACTGAGAAGTTTAGTTTCGGGGTGATTTGGGGTTTCTTTTGCTCACTTGGTTTTAAATCCGGCATTATTGATTGTGGTTTTATTATGTCTTGATCCAAGTGCACTGAAGTGCAAGTTTGGAACTGCCGGGGTTTCAAATCCTAGGGTTCGTTTGTTTATCTTTTGTTTCTGATTAGGTTTTGTGAATGTGAGAGGCACTGGTTTCAATAGCATGGATATCTACGTTGATGTGGCGTCTCTGGACACATGGCGTTTCAGGTGCGGCTTATAAGCAGATATGTTCTCACTTACCCATTGTTACTTCTTTTTTAAAAGATAAATTAAAATCAGACTAAGCAGAAATGGGAAGTTAACTTTGGAACAACTTGAGAATTTTTTTTTTCCCTCTTGTATTTGACTTTGTTTCATTTCTGTTGACAGGTGAAAATAAGAAAAAATGACTGAAAATTCTGACTGCATAGGAAATTCACTGGATCTGCTCAATAAGTTTGAGCTAATCTTAGATGGCGATCCTAATATGTAAGTGTGCCATATTATGACGTTCATATGGTAGTGCTTATCTTTGTGAAAATGGAGCAAATATACCAGCTTAAAGCTAAGGAAAACACATGGTTCATGCAATTGTTTCTGGAATCATAGTCATGGATAGTTCTTTGCTCTATTTGAAAAACCGCTGGTTCTAGTACTGGTTCATTTTTTCAATGGTGATTGATGATATGGTTCTTAGAATTTCTCTGGACTTCTGAAGTTAAGAAGTTACCGCATGGTCTCTTTTGATCATCCAAATTTTATTTCTCAACACTTTCCATCAGTTATAGATTGAAGTTTATTCCTTAGACGTGGACATGAAGTTTAAATGATTAAAAAATAATATGACAAATTAAAGTTTGGTCATTTTCTCTATTAATTTTTCTGATGTTTCTTATGATGAAGAAAAGAACAAAACCGTCTTTGTTTGTTCTCTTTTACTATTATACAAAGTGCTTATCTGTACATCTAACTATTCTGACTTTTTTTTAACTTGAATTCAGTGATGAAATTGGCTTTATCCACCCATCTCAGTTTTCGATGCTGAGTAAAGAATGTGAGGACTCAGAAAAAACTGGCGTTGATGATAAGAATTTAAATTTCAATGACTCTAATTTTTGGGTGAGGAATCATAAGCTTGGCATTTCAACTCGGGTCCTTCTTCCTTTATTTAAAGCTGCAAGGAATGCATTCATGGCTGCGATTAAGGAATATGCTGAAGTAAGCCAACAGTCTCATGATTCTCCATGCTTATATTTACATTCAGCTCACTCTATTGAAAGTGAAGCCATGAAACATAGCAAAGCTCTATTGCTGTTGAGCTGCGACTTCAGCACTGCATGGAATTTCAGGTTTTTTATCCAAATATGGGATCTTCCAAAAATAACTCTCAAAATTTTTTATAGATTTTATGTGATCTTATTCTCAGGAATCTGTACAAAGTACTTCCCAATAAAAATAAATAAAATACTGGCTAAGTTGTTTCTGTAATAACATGCTTTAGCTTTTTAATTTTAATGAATTTGAAACAATTTGGGAAACTCTCAGTTGTGTTTGGTTTTCTTGACTCATCTTGTAGGAAGTTGATTTTGTCGAAGAGGCAACCTCTTCACATTTATAAGGATGAACTATACCTGTCAGCTCTTGTACTTTCATATTCCCCTAAGAGTGAACAAGCTTGGAGCCATAGGTAAATGATTTTTTGTGCAAAACTTATGACATTCAACATTATAAAAAATGTACTCTCCTTGATCATGTATTTACTCCATTTCGAGATCTATTATTATTTAAAGAGTAATATGTTATTCAACTTCTTAAAAGTGTCTTTTACTGCTAACAGACGGTGGATGATTAAATTTGTCATTCAAGAACTCTCAACTCCGCTAGAGCTCATAGAAAAAGAATCGGAATTAGTGGAAAGGACTGCTGAGGTTTAATTCTTTGAAGGTTCATTAATGTCTTCCACATTTAGTGTTTGTTTCTTGTTGGACTCTTCTCGCAGGCAGTATTAACTTAATGTCTTCAGAGTGATTTTTTGTGTGGATGTGATCTTTGCGTGAGTAGATGCTTTATTGTTTTGCAGAGATCAAAGATGAATTATCGTGCATGGAGCCACCGATGCTGGTTAGTCTCCTACATGTCGAAAGAGCAGGTTTGTCTTTTTTTCTTTAATGAAAAAAGTTAAAATTAATGTATATAATCTTTGATGTCCAGAAAGCACCTAATAGCTATTGCAGTATTGCTATGTAGTCATTTTTAGTGTTAGACAATGCTTGAGTAGCGGGAAAAAGGATAGTTTTCATGTGCTATAAAAAGCATTTTTTAAACTTGAAGTTGTATTGATTTTCTCTAATCATTAAATTTCACATCTTGTCTAAAATATGCAAACTCGATGTCAGGTATTGCTTGAACTTAAAAAAACAAGAAAATGGGGAGAATCACACGTTGCTGATAATTGTTGCTTTCACTATCGAAGAGTATGTATTTATTTGTGCTTACCGTAATGTTATGATCTTGATGATCTCATGTTTAAACGTTGAACTATTTTGATCTCTTGAGAACTGCTGAAAAAGTAGATTAATATATTGATGAACAAATTGAAATATTGATAAGAAATTAAGTCAGAAGGAAATTAAAATCTAACTCAACAAAATTAAATCCCCTTCGTGCTTCATAATATTTACACTTTTTAACTTTAAATTTTTAGTTCCTAAGCTATACTTGTAACAACAAAAGTGGAGAAATAGAGCAAAAACTTTTTCTCTCTCTGTGAATAATGTTGCTTTTGTGTTTCAGCCTTTTATCCTCTCTGACCATTTAAAAACTTCACAATGTGCAGCAGCTTCTGCTCAAGCTTTTAGTTGACCCAAATTCTGAACCTGTATTTTCTTCTGATTTCAACTACCTCTTTAAGGTGATGTTCCATGTGTTCTTTGAGCCTAAAGAAATAGTTGTAATTTATAAAGCATAATATCTTGGTTTCGCCGTAACAGGATGAACTTGATTGGGATGAAGCACTGATAAAGCTTTATATCGGGAGAGAGGTCCTAACTCCGCCTTCTTTGCTCTTTGAAATGGATTCTTTATATGTTCATGTGACCACCCGCACACATTGTCACGTTATGTTAAACTTAAAACTATGAAATATCTATCATTTATCAATGAGTATCTTAGCTTTTTGGTCTTATGCATAACGTATGCAAGTTCCAAAATCAATGAATGATAATTCAAATAGATAATGCTAGTTTTACTTTTTTACTATACTTTGTTACACATGTTGAGCTATGATTGTTACAATAAATATAATAAATAATTATTTTAATAATAATATTTTAAATATAATATAACTAGATCGATTACAGTTCGAGACTTTAGCGTATACAACCAAAAAATTATAGTAAGGGTAAAGTTGCACAATCATTGAATATTTAATTAGTTTCAATTAATAAAATATGTAACAATACTTATACATCAGCCACGCTCCGTATAGGTTGTAAGAGCCTCGTTTTAGCTTCATGGTCGTAAACAATTTTCGGACCTGTTTGAATTCAATAGTATAGTTTTTTTATATTGTTAAAATTTAATTTAAAAAATGTTTGGCCTATCATGTTTATCTTTTTGCAATGACACTTGTATGGTTTCGTAATGATAAATCTGCTGGTTTGGTAAAATCTTGTTTCTTGTTCCTAAACCTTTCATGTCATTCATCTTAAACAGGCTCTTTGGCTTCATCGTCGGTTCCTTTCTACGTGCTGGCTAAAGCAATTAGCCTCTGATCCCTGTCTAGAAAACGAGCTTCTTTCGTTCGTAGATCACGAACTAAATCTCATCAAATTCTGCTTGATCATTCCGGATAATGACTTCGACGACTTTCAAGCTCAAGCATTACATGCTGCTACATATCTACTATGGTTGAAAAAGGTGAACAAAGATTCATTTCACCCCAATTTTCGATCTTCGTTAAGTGACGTAAATAAATGATTTTTCATTGGATTCTAGGAATTTCCGACAGTTGACATAGAAGAGAAACTAAAAGCAACCAGTCTTAGAAATGTGCTGCACGATATCTGCCCTGAAAGATGCTCCCTTTGGGATTATTTGTTGGACTCCAAGACATCGTGACAGTTTTATCATACTAAATTATATTGTTTGTGACGTTTTATTTCGGGAATTGTATTAATTGGAAATTAATGTTATCAGGGTGGACTATATTTGATTTTTTATTCGACCTCTGCCTCTTGAAAGGTAGAATCTAAAGATGAGTATAATTAAGATTCTGTACAAGGGTCACGGTTCGAAGCCTGCACGACCACAGTATGAGAGTTTAATCTTCTAATGTTGAGGTTGCTCCTTGTGGTGTCAGGTACGGGCCTCCTATATCTGGGCTACTGAGTCACCGTAATTTTACCCCATCACAAACTGTCGGGCCAGGGTGTGGGGGTTCTGGAGCCGAGAGTTTCGCCTTTTGGTACAAGTATAATTAAGATTCTGGTATTATTCAAGTTAAAAGGTATCACACAAATAAACATGTTTTTGGTGGGATAATTAGTTGAATTACTAAAACGATTATATCGAGATATTTAATTTCGGGAAATAAAGATATTTCTGAATATAAAATTTGAGATTTTTTTAATATTTTTTTTAAGTTCGTTTTTTTTTATTTTTACCCTAAAAAATATAAATTATATTGTGATAATAAATATATGTAATTATATATGAATTATGGACATAATTGTAATAGGCATGTCAAACTTTGAAATTCAATAACCAACTTCTTAAATTTTACTCTAATTTTAATGAACATCATAATTTTACAAATTAATAATTTTTTATAATATTTATGATATTTGGATATTTTCATCACCATTAATTAATAAAATGTGTTAATTAAATTGACGTATATTGTTAAAATTACAAGAAAATATAATAACAGTGCGTCTGTCAAAATCATGGTTTGTTCAGAGAGAAATCTATTACAATTATTCTTGTCATTAAGGTGTAAATTAGTGTTTATTTTATATTTATCTTAATTAATATAATATAATCATTAATTTGTACAATTAATATCATAATTAAAATACATTATAATTATGTTAATTAATAAAAAATTGTTGCACATAACCAAACCTTGACAGTCGCTCACTTAAAATAAACACCTAAATAGAAACTTTACCAAAGCTTTTCTCCTCGACCCATTCCTCTTGTTCCTAAGGCCTTGTTTGGCATTCCTCTGTTTTTTAGAAACCATTAAAAAAATGTAGAAAAATTCAAGTGTAAGAGGCATTTTCCTATGTGCGCCGCCGTCCACTTTACCCAACCAAAATCAATCAGCCAAACAGAGCCCAAGACGTGAGCTGGGTTCTCTTCTCCAAATCAGGTTAGAAAACTCAGAAAAGCTCAAAAAATCGTCAAAGAATTGTAACTTTCCAGAAGAAACTAATGCATAATCTTCTATTATGTATCTTAATCAGGTTGAATTAACTGCTCTTGATTCAAATCAAAGTGTTGGGTGCGGTGGAGAATTTACCAAATAGTCCTAGAACCAGCCGTGTTTTGTTATCTGGAGAATTTTACTGATTTTTAAAATCATGATCTATGTGTTCTTTGAGTGCATTGATGAAAATCAAGATGGCTTTAATTATACCCTGAGGTAATTTTTTTCATTTTTTTGTTTCTGAGAAATTATCAAAGGACACTTTTGGATCGCTTTTGATCTACAATTTGGGGTTTTCTGGGGCGGGATGTTCATGAAATCATGTTTACTAGGTTGCAATTTTTTTGTTCCAGTCTTCCAGATTTGCCCTTATCCTGTTTTGATGGATATGAATCGGGAGTTTTGTGTCTCAATTTAACGTTCCGTAATTTCTGGGGTTTTTATGAATTTTTCTCGATTTGCTTTTTCTAGGGCAACTCATCCAAAACAGTGATGATTTTCAGCAGCTATTGATTATCTGGGTGTCCGTCTATTTAATTCCAGGCAAGTTTTGGCGTTTGTTTACGATTGATTTTATTTTTGTGCTTATCTAGAACAGGGTTTGGCTTAGATCTGGCAATTGATGTGTTTTTAAAGTAGGGTTTTTATTCTACAAGCTCAGATTTCTCTCTCTCTCTTTCCCCAGCTGTTGTTTCTTATTTAGGATTTTATTTCCTTTTTTATTTGTTTGTTGAGGGTGCATTACTAGAGTTCTGATCTGTTTTCAATCCAATTTCATTTCCTGATTATTGGATCAACAACAGGAAAGACAATTTCATAAACAGATTTAATTTAATGTCGCTATTTTCTATTTTCTTCTTTACTGCTGTGTTCATCTTTCGGTGCAATAACATGTCCACGGCATCTAAATTTCCAGGCTCACCTTAGAATATCACAAGCAGAAATTTAAGCAGATTGTGATCTGACGTTGATGACTTCTTTTGGTCCTGGAATGAAAAAGATTGTGGGATATTGTGCATATTGGCTTTTAGTACGTCATTAGTCACAAAAAGTTTCTATCTAGGAAACTTTTAGTCTCAGAAATGATGATGCTCTGAAGTTATAATGAGCTTAGCGTAAACGTTTATGCAATTTGATTACTGTCATCTAATACTTTTGTAGAGTTGTAAGTTGGAACGACCATTTTTTTTTGTTATGATATGTGTATGCGACTGTCGAAAACTAGGTATTTTAGCTGCTGATTTATGTTTCTCCATAGATAGGTACTTAGGTGTGCAGATGCGCTTATTCTTCTCTTTTGAGCTCTTTAAGGACAGTAAAACATGAATCTGATCGTTCCTCATAAGATTCTATGAAACAAAACCTTAATTTGGGTTACTCATTTTGATTATTGCTATCTGTAATACAGATTTTGTTGCAACAAAATGCTGATTCTATAAATTTGTTAAATTACATTAGTTTCCTCATATTTTTTTGGATGCGACTCATTTATTTACCTTGTTAAATTTGACTCATCTTTTTTAATCTACCAGAGATACTGAAAGAGGATAGAAGCTGCCGTCTTCCTTATTTTTAATTTTAATTAAGGTGAGTTTTATGTGATACTAATTGCTAATTTCATCATGGACTCTGACTCAACCATTTATCTTTTTTATATGCAGAGAAACAGTCCTCATTCATTGTCTATTGCTATGGGGACTAAACTTGTGCAAATTTGCGTCAAAGAAGAGAATGATGATTTTCCATTAGTTCCACCAGGTTTTGAGGCATTGACATCATTTGCAGTTCAGAAGATAGAAGATGATTTTCAACGAGGGAGTGATAATTTGATTAGTTGCACGGCTTCGACTAGTATTTCAGAAGCACAATCCGTTCATATGGATATTAAAATGGAAAGCCCTCCTGATACTAAGATAACAAGGTCCCTACGACCAAGACAATGCATTAACTATGGTCTATATGACAGTTACTGTGATGTTGTTTTTGATTCTGAGGGTGTTGAACAAGTTAGTGTTGTTTTTTATCGATTTTGCAATATTCATTTTTTAGCTGTACTTCTTGTTTGAGGAAAATATTTACAATTTCTATCTTGTACATAGCTCTAATGTGCACTTTGTGATTGCAGACTTTATCTTTCAAGCCGCCTCTTCCCAAGGGTGTAATTCGTGGTTGTGCTGAGTGTAGTACTTGCCAAAAGGTTGTTTATTACCATTTTTTGTTTCATCGTTTCTTCCATTTTTTGTCTTAGATTCTACTTCTTCTATCCATATGCTTCTTTTTCGTTGTATTCTTCTATAATTGTAGATGAACCTTCTTTCTTAAACAACTTTTAATTAATGGTTCCAATTTGTCTTAACTTTATATGATTGTTTTGTTCCATCATTCTTACCCATTTCTATAATTTAAAATTTTCTTGCCTGTCACTTTTCACTTGTAAACTCATGAAAAGCAGTATCTATCTCTTGAAAACTTGTCTGCTGACATCTGTATTTATTGCACAATTTACTCGTTCGAGTTTCCTAAATCGATATCCACCAAAAATTGTTGAATAGGATTGTGTTCTGGTGTACTGTATTTCAAGTCCATTGGTAGAAACAAGTTGCTGGAGAAATTATGTCAGAACAATATATGTATCATCGGATTAACTGAAATTTAGTTTGGTAACAGGTTACTGCAAGATGGCATCCCAAAGAGTCTTGCAGACCCAATATTGAAGATGCTCCTGTTTTTCATCCGACTGAAGAGGTTTTTTTTTAAAAATTTCATATAAAATATGAAATGCTATACTTCAAACTTTATTCCCTTTCACTTTTACTATGCTTGTACTTTTTTGTCCACAATTTGATTTTTTAAACATTTGACAGGACTTTAAAGATACCTTGAGATATATAGCTAGTATACGCACAGAAGCTGAACCTTATGGGATCTGTCGCATTGTTCCTCCCTCTTCTTGGAAACCTCCATGTCCTCTACAGGAACAAGTGAAATGGACAAGTTCCAAATTTGCTACTCGTGTCCAGAGGATTGACAAGCTTCAGAATCGAAATTCGATGAGAAAGATATCAAAAACTCATTGCCAAATGAGGAGAAAAAGAAGAAAAAATGCACGCATGGGTGTAGATTGTGCTACGGGTAATGGAGGACTAGGAGAAACGCAAAGCTTTGGATTTGAACCTGGTTTAGAGTTTACTTTGGAAACATTTAAAAAATACGCAGATGACTTCAAAAGGCAATATTTTAGTAGCACAAACGTTGATTCTTTATCTGGAGTTCAGTTGAAAGAGAGTAATGAGCCATCTGTGGAGAATATTGAGGGGGAATATTGGCGGATGGTAGAGAAACCTACTGAGGAAATTGAGGTATGATAATATTTTATATTGTTTAAATAATATAGAAATGATTAAATTATCTCTCACCCATAAAGTCAGACGCCTGAAATAATTGATAACTTATCACGATACCAGAGATAGATGTCTCAAGTTTGATTATCAGTAAAAACAAAAAAATCTTGTTAAACAAATAAATTCACATGTAAGGACAAAAAAAGTCTACATGTGAATGAGACTGTTAAAATAATATATAAATGATTAAATTATCATTTATTTATAAGTTCGAGCTTCTAGTATAGTTGGTAATGTATCATATATCATTTAATTATTTCATAAACATTTTTTAAGCTTATTAATCCCATTATATTCCATCGCTCTCCTCTTGTATAATCTGATTTTCTGACATGTTGACTAGGTGTTATATGGGGCAGATATAGAAACCGGAGTTTTTGGTAGTGGTTTTCCTAAAATTGCTGGCCAAGTTTGTTCAACTTCAGATGAAAAATATGTGACATCAGGTTGGAATTTGAACAACTTTCCAAGGCTTCCTGGATCTGTTCTTTCGTACGAAAGCAGTGATATTTCAGGTGTTTTAGTGCCGTGGTTGTATGTTGGGATGTGCTTTTCTTCCTTTTGCTGGGTAAGATTGACTTTATGTTTCTTCTTTAGTTGGAAATTAAATTTCTTAAGAATAAATTTTTATTTATATAGAAGGTTATAGATGAAAGTTCATCACGTTAAGGTACTGATAAATATCCAAACACAAATTCATGAAAGTCAAATTCTTCCTCAATGGAAGTTCAAAATCGTTTTTATAACAAACGTGAAGTGGTCCATAAAGTTGGAAAAACAAAGAAAATTTGGTTTTCTATAACGCGAAAACTTCTTTCTATCCTGGGAAAGACACTTAAATAGACATGAAATGGCACAAAAGAACTTGAAAATCATATCAGATCTTGTAGGCTCGGAAAGAGGAAAATGTGACATAAAAAGTCAGTTTAAGAGACACAATGAAAACTGAAAAGACTCAGCACAACAAAACATTTGAAGGACAAAACAGAAAATAATCTTATCCGTTTGAACTGTAGCACTGAAAAAATTGATCTATGTCGATTCAAATGAAAGATTTGAAGAGGATAGTGCACTCTTGGTACTTGTTTTTCGTATAGAAATTTGGATTACTTTTGTATAAATCATAAGTTGATTTATCTTTATTGTTTGTCATATTTTGGTTTTATTGCTTATACCATTTTATTGTCAACAAACAGCATGTTGAAGATCATCACCTATATTCACTGAATTACATGCATTGGGGTGATCCAAAAATTTGGTATGGCGTCCCTGGAAAGGATGCCTACAGGTTAGAGAATGCCATGAGAAAGCATTTGCCTGATCTTTTTGAGGAACAACCTGATTTACTTCATAAGCTGGTAAACATTAATTCGTGCTAGTTCTTGGTCCGAAAAGAAATTTCTTCTAACTATTTAAAATGTTCTTCAAATTCAGTCATGTATGTGCTATGTCAAATTGGTGAAAAAGTAAAATAGTTTCTTCAGGAAATTACATGTACTTAATGCAGAGTAAGCAACATAGGCAAATTACCCTGTGCACCTTAAACTGACAACTGCAAGACCAAAAAAGAAATAGGAATAGAAAGTAGGGCTCGATTGAACGTGTCAATTTACATTTTTTTCTATCATCTAGAGTCTGTTCATTTACTCCGTAAGAAAGAAATGGTAACAACTCATTAGGTAGATGAACAAATTCAACACTGGAATGCAGCGCATGGCTTTCTCTTTCAAATCGACATGAACAGCCATTGAAGAGAAATAATGTCCACATATTTACACTCTGCAACTACGAGATATCCTGTATAGTTACAGTACAATAGACAAAATTAGGAATAGACGTACCAAAGAAACTAAATCAAGGAATAATAAATTATTTCAGCTGACATTTTACGTTTTCTCTTTTCTTGTTTTCATTTAATAAAAGCTCATAAAATTTGGCTGCCAATAATTTTTTGCACAGGTCACACAACTTTCCCCTTCGATATTAAAGTCTGAGGGAGTTCCTGTATATAGATGCACTCAAAATCCTGGAGAGTTTGTTTTGACTTTCCCTCGAGCATATCATTCAGGATTCAATTGTGGTTTCAACTGTGCTGAGGCAGTTAACGTGGCACCTGTTGATTGGTTACCACATGGTCAAATTGCCATAGAATTGTACAGTAACCAAGGAAGAAGAACTTCTATTTCCCATGATAAGTTATTGCTTGGAGCTGCTAGAGAAGCTGTAAAAGCGCATTGGGAGCTTAATTTACTGAAGAAGAATACTTTAGATAATTTAAGGTGGAAAGATGCATGTGGAAAAGATGGGGTTTTAGCAAAATCACTCAAGGTTAGTGGCGGTAATTTTTTGTTCTTATACGTAAAGTGGTTTAATTGGTCAATTGACTTACAGGTTCAAGTCTAGATATAATTAAGTGTGGATAAAAGTAAAACTGACCCAAATTGACAGATTAAACCGGACCATAATGTTTGAGTTCGGTTTTGGTTTGTTCCTGTAATTTGTGATCTTGTTCTTAAAATTTTAAAATCAAAATATATTGATATGATCTTATTTTTTCAAAAACCAAATCAGACCATGTCACTTCTAATTAAATTGATGATTAATAATGTGCTAGATGATGGTATAAATGTGTTTTAAATTTTTCTCATAGATATTTTTAATAATTATTGTAATTTATAATCAATTAAATTATTTTTTATTTAATATTTTACATTGTTGGACTAAGTATTATGTATTTTGTTAGATTTGAATTAATTTGGATGTTAATAATTTTTATTAATCTTGAATTCGTTTTATTTATTTTATAAAAAAAATCGAAAACGGCCCAAACCAGAATTTTCGGTCCGGTCCTAATCATATATTATCTTGGTCTTGGGCTTAAAATTTTAAAATTAAAATATATTAGTTCAGTCTTATTTTCTGCAAAAACTGGACCAGATCACACCTACCCCGCCTCTAGATATCATATAATTACTGAACAAATCATTATTTTACTAACATGAAAATAGAGCTTTACAAATTTAATTTGGGAGACTTGCATTCCTTTCAATTCACGCATTATTTTCTTTGTATAGATGCGGATTGAGATGGAGTGTATGCGACGACGCAATACTATATGCAGTTCTTCACAGGCAGTTAAGATGGAAAGCAGCTTTGATGCCACTAATGAGAAAGAATGCAGTTTATGCTTTTTTGACCTGCACCTCTCTGCAGTTAGTTGTCCTTGTTCTCCAGATAAGTATGCATGCTTGAATCACGCAAAGCAATTCTGCTCGTGTGCACAGACTGCTAGAATTTTCCTATTTCGATATGAGATTGATGAATTAGGTCTTCTTGTTGAGGCTTTGGAAGGGAAGTTAAGTGCAATTTATAGATGGGCTAAATTGGACCTTGGGTTGGCTCTAAGTTCTCAAATCTCTAAAGACGAGATGTATAATACTAGATTAATCACATCATCTGAAGGAGCAGAGTTTAAAGATTTGGTACTACAACAATCAAATGGTTATGTCAAAGATTTACAGTGGAAGGAATCATTTACAGGTGATATCTCTTCTCAACACAACAATAAATTAGCAGAAGTTATATCTACGTTGAAGATGAAAGAATTACTGTCAAAATCTAATGGTTTGTTAAAGGACATTGAAAAGATGAATCATGAGTTTCAATTGAAAAAAGAAGAACGCAATGGTGCTGTTCTCAATTTGACATCTGCAAGTGTCGAGTTTTCTCCAAAAGACTTAAAACATCGTGTAAATCCAGTTTCAAAAAAAGGAAGAGATGACAAGGCTTCAATTTCGTTACCCAACAATGTAATACTCCTAAGTGACGATGATGGCGATAATGAGCCTAAAGGGTCAGTTTTAGATAAAGAAAAGGAAAGTTCTCTAGCGATTGACAGGTTGAATGGAGCTGATACTAAGGCAAGCCTTTGTTCTCATCGTAAGGATGTAAGCGTAATTACCCCATTGACCGATGCAACCGTAATGGATGAGGAGGTCCTTGATTACCCTCAGAAGAAACTCAAAACTTGCTTAGCTCATGTTGAGCCAGTAAAAATTGAACACCCTGAAAAAAATAGGCTAATGTTACGTGCAAATGGTCAAGTTCTTTCAACTCAAATATGTAGTTCTGGAAAGATCGATGACGAGGATAATGTTTCTCTTGCATGTTTAGTGGCCAATGAAAGAAGTATGCATGGAAATCTTTCTTGTTCGAAAAATAGTTTGAACCGGTACTTTCGACAAAAGGGTCCTAGAATAGCCAAGGTTGTTAGGAGGATCAGTTGTAACGTCGAGCCTTTAGAATTTGGAGTAGTGGTTCCTGGCAAGTGTTGGTCTAACAATTTGAGCATTTTTCCTAAAGGTAATTTCATTTTCGTTTCTATGCAACAACGAGTAATTGAGTTTATGTAATTGAAATTTCATTTCTATGATATAGGATTTAAGAGTCGAGTCAGGTTCATAAGCGTCTTGGATCCATCGAACATGGCGTACTATGTTTCAGAGATTCTTCATGCTGGAGTAGATAGACCTCTATTCATGGTATTTGCCTATTTGGCATTTTTAAAATTTTGTCTACTTTTTGAAAAAAATTGATTACTAGATTAAGAGCTTAGTAATCAATATAGAGCTTCCAAGATCCATCTTTATTCCATACTGAAAGAACCAGTTGTAACACTTTTAGGAATCGAGATAACTTCTAATAAAATAGATAAACATAAAGATTAACATATACACCTATATATGTATAAAAAACATAAAGTATAATAATTTAGTAGAGATTCGAGGGTCTGTCATCACCAGCAGAGATTTGAGATTTGCCGACCTTTATATTTTCTCTCTCATTCCCACTTTGAAACTTCCTTCCATTTTATAGACACTACCTCAATGTAAAATATAAACTACCTAAAACTATCCTTAAAATATAGTATTATTTTCATCCGTAATAAACACTCATGGACAGTAATTTTCAGAATACCATTTAGAGACACAAAAATCCCTCACTGTAAAAAACATATGAGCTTTGAATGGCAGCTCTCCACCCCCATTACCTTCCTTCTGATTTTCTCCCCCATTATAGGTTTTCAATATTGGGGGTTTATCACATTCATGCAGTTCAGCTTTGTTTTCTTAATTGAATCTAACCAATGTCTATTAATTGTACTATTTGAATCAATTTGCTCACTGAGGGTTTCGAAAAGGAAATATGGCTGAAAAAGTAAACAAACATTTGAATGGGGAAAACATTTTCTGATTAGATATCGCTAGGATGAAGTGGAGTAGCATAATTCTCTATATCTGATCATAAACTTGATCAAAGATTCTGTCTAATTTGATCTAATTTTTTGTTGCAATAGCTATTATGCTAATTTCGAGAAATTTTCTTTTCAGGTTTCTCTGGAACAATGCCCAGATGAGGTGTTTGTACATGTTTCACCAGCCCGTTGCTGGGAATTAGTGAGAGAGCGAGTGAATCAAGAGATCTCAAAGCATCATTCGTTAGGAAAAATGGATCTTCCTCCATTGCAGCCTCCTAAGAGTTTAGATGGTTTTGAAATGTTTGGATTTACTTCACCAGCTATTGTCCAGGTAAACTTCATGAACAGAACTATTGGCTTTTTCTCGATTTTAACAAGTGATTTTGTTATTATAATACGCAAAAGATATAATTGATAGTTAGTTGTATCATGTAGACTATCTTTATATCTTCTTGCTTTTCCCCAAAGGATAACTTTTAAAAGAAAGTGAAGGGAAAAGATTATTTGTTGTAAATTGATTTTTATTTCAAATATTAAATTTTGAATTATTTCTTAGTGATCATATTGATGCGGTCGCTCCTAATGTACAAATTTGATACTTTTGATAGTGTTTCGTTGAAGTTTTCTTATTTTAAAAGGAAAAAGATACTATTTCTTAATAATCATATTTTAAAATTACTTCTTGTGATAATAATACTATGTTAAATTAAGTTTCATTTCAGAAGATTAAATTGTGTTGGTACCTTAAATTAACCATGGAATTATTTCTTAATAATCATTATTGATGCAGTTGTTCATAATGCATATATTTGATACCATATAAATTGTCTTTACACCAAGGCTTGATTGGTTGCAATGGGTTTAATTCAATTCTTTACTTATAAATTGTTATACGTCATCTCATGTTTGCATCTTTTTAATCAGGCCATCGAAGCAATGGATCTAAATCGAGTATGCACCGAGTATTGGGACTCACGACCATATTCTCGACCTCAAATACAAATGATACCTCCTTATCAATCAACAACCATCAATAAAAATCCACAAAAGGGGTCAGAAAATAGAGACAATGACGGGTATTCGACTGGAACTGATACAATACTCCGGGGGTTATTCAAGAAGGCAAATCCAGAAGAATTGCACTCATTGTATAGCATTTTAAGTGACAAGAAGCAAAAACCCGAGCAAGGCGTGGTGATAAAACTTCTCGGCCAAGAGATTCATCATCGCCCACCATGATTATATCTTCGGTTTCTCCATCTTTGTATATTCTCCAGGAGTTCATGTGCATTCCACATAGCAACCAGCAAATTTTAACCGAAGGCGGAAGAAGCAAAAAGGTAACGAATCCCATTTTGAAGCTTGTTTATTCAGTTTAGAAAAAGGGTATTAGTACATATTGCATCCGCCATTAATGCATTATGCTTCCATTATTGAAGCTCTTAGATGAGATTAGTATAGAAATGAAGTCTCTCTTTTGATTTTGACATGAGGAAATGTAGATTAAGGGGAATATTTCTTTTTCTTTTTACAGAATCGAATATGAAATTCGAACATAGTTCATTTTTTGGATGGATTTTCTTGAGATTCTTGATTTTGATGTGATTAACCTGCTACTCAGAAAGGGAATGTTGGTGATGTATTGGAGGAGGAGAATCAATGTGAATAAACAGAAATCTGATTGGTTGAAGACTTAGAAATGACCATTTTGTCCTCAATTCTTACTAGAGAATAGTTCTTGTCTAAATATTTTAGTCAGGGTAATTTGGTAATGATTGTGCTTATAAGGAGTGTTGGGGACAGCCATCTCTAGGAAGCTTTACAATTTCTCATTGTGGAGACAATTGACTTAAATTCTTTATCGATCGCCTAGTTCTCATATGAAAGTTTCTTTTTTTTTTAATTTTAAAATTCCCGGCCTTTCGACACCAAACATAAGTGTAGTCCACGATGACATTGAGCCTACGAGGGGGAGTGTAGATTAGGGGTGGGCAAAACAGAGCTGGAATCGTGAACAAAATTGGAATTGTCGGTTTTAATTCGGTCTTAGTTCTAATTTTTAAAAAATTATTATTGATGGGCCAGTGCTGATTTTTAGAAATAAAAGCCGTGAAACTGGAACTGAGAATGTGGGCAAAAAAATTTAAAAGTTGAGTAAAAGTTGACCCAAAATTTTAATAAAATCCGACTAATTACTTAAAATCTGATCTAAATATAATAAAAAATATATTTTTTGTTATATTTTGATTTTTTAAAATATAAAATAAAAATCGGATTAAAACCTGAACGAAATCAGAATTGCAGGTTCTGGTGCCGATTCTAAAAATTTGAAACTATGAGTTTCGATTTTGGTTCTATTTTGAGGTAAAACTGACCCAGCCCGTGCCCACCCTAATGTAGATTGTGGTAGTCGTGCGATGCAAAATAAGAATGATCAAAGATTCTACTGATCGTGAACGTTCATCGCATGCAGGTGAAGATGTTCATTCTCATATCGCATGCCTAATAATTATATTATAATCAATAATTATTAGCGTCCTTTGAAGATAAAGAGCAATCAAATTTTACATATGATATGATCATTTTTTCCTAAGCTTGGTTCAAGGGCAATATAGTAGTTTCCTTATAAACAAATAATAACATGCACTTAAAATCAGGGTATAAAAGTCATTTCATTCATGGGAGTTTACGAATACGTACACCATAATCTTATGTAGTCATGGTATATGCATTATTTAAAAATTAATATAAAATACGACAATAATTATTGATTATAATATAAAGTCTGTGACCAGTGCGAGATATTTGTTGAAATAAATATGTTTTATTCTCTTATCTTGTCCCGGAACTCTAGGTGATAAAAAGGGTTAATTAATATTGTTTATTATTTTATTAAAAATTAATCTTAATTAAATTAAAATTTGGACATAATAAGATGATTTAAAATAAGGTTTTTATTCTCTTTGATCGTAAATTTGTTTCATTGTTTTATAAAATTAAAATAATATAAAAAATCATTTTCTTTTCCATATTTGTAATTATTTATAATTTCAAAAAATATGTATAATTAAGATGACAAAAAAGTTTATAAAGCCGGGTGGTGGGTCCTACCATTCGATCTGACGGGTCCGCCAACCTCATTTGTGGGGCCCAATTAGAAGTAATAAGGTGAGAAACGATTCCAAGAAGGAAAATTTCGAGAGTTTTTTTAGTCTAAACAACAGCTCCTTTTAGCTCCAAGCTTTCAACCAATGAAATCGGACCACGTAGCAAAAGCACGTAGTTTGAGAAGAGAACTAATTTTATTGGCTGCCGACACTGAGTACGTGTAATCACTTGAATGGAGACCAGGTTGTGCGCACGTGTCAAATATCCATCGAGCTTTATTTTTTTTACCTTAGAATGCGGGATCTTCGTACTAACAAACTTACCTTTTTTTTCCTAATTAAAGTTGACTTCATCGAAAACTAAGTAAAATGTTCTGTTTTTTCAACTCATGTATGTTAAATTTGGTGTGATTATAAATTAATTCTTTTTATTAACAAAACTCTCAACCGATTTTGGTTCCGATGTTACTTGCAACTTGCGGTTCATGATTCGATCATAGTTTTGGCGGTCAAAAATCAACTCAACGGAGTTATAATCTAATATGAAACCTGTTCAAATTTGATTTCTACTCAAAACCGGCCGCATATTTGATTAAATACAAAAAGAAAATATTTATATTTTTTATTTTATTTAAAATTTTAGAACCAAGTCATAAAACCAAGTTGGTGAGGGTTGATTCCCAACCCAAATGTCTCGAGTTTTGTTTCCTTGTTTAGCAATCTTAAGTCCACAAGCCAGTTTGGAATCGGTGTGTGATCGGATTAAATAGAAACATAGAATATGTGTAACGTCTCTCGATGCTTTTAGTAGAATATTGTTCACTTTAGGCTCGTGTCACTCTTACGGATTTATTCTTTAGTTTACAGCAAAAACATGTTGTATTGGATAAGATGCAAAACACTACTTAAATATTGTTTTCTCAAGTGATGTGAGATTGTACCACCTTCACACCTCTCATCTGGGCAGGTCGTCGCAGTCCACCTCACTTAAAGGGCTTGGCATTTTCTTATTATTATTGTTTTCGCCCAAATAGTACCACCAACTGAATTTTTTAATGTGACTTGACCAACAATTTCAATGTTCAACTAAATCATGTTTAAGAGTTTTATCTAATAATAAAATTGTGACAAACTAGAACTAAAACAGATAATATTATATTATTCATTGCAAAAAGTTATCGTGATAAGTCATGTTTGCTACGATTTGTTGGGGCTCAAGGCCAAATAATATGACAACAATCATGTATCGGGAATTTANAAAAATAACAACTTCCTATCTTATTTGTTTCATCTGGTATTCTTGTTCGGGTTTTTTTGATATCTTTCTCCATTAGAAGTGTTTCAGTTCTACAAATGTTGTAAATTTATGCAATTTAATCACAATTTTTCCGACATCTTCGAATACCCTAGACACAAAACACTGTTAGAACAAATGGGGGGAAGTGCAATTCTTCAGAAAAGCTTTCATTATTCTTCTACCAAATGGGCATCTAATCCTGTCAGTATAAAATACATAAAACCCAGATTACTGTTATGAACTCGGCTTTTCCAATGCTCAGTCTACGTTAGGGTTAAATCCATTGTCATACTCTAATGGAGGAGTGAATTTCAAGAGCTTGCCTTAAATGGAGGAACGTGAATCTAAATTTTGTCTGCTTTTCTAATTACAGATCTTTCAAGATTATATATGTACTATAATGCTCAAGCAGATGTGACCCTTTCTGGCTCCTCATTTCTTTTCCAATCTTGAAAATGTTTATGTGAATTCTCCATCTGGGTAGTTCCATTTTAGAGAGAGAAAGAGAGAGATCATTATTGGATAGATTTTTGGTGCTCAAAATACATCACTTCAGAAGAAAGATGCAGAAAATGAAAAAACCATGGTGGTTCGCCATTGCAGACAGTAGTTATACAGCATTCATCCATAGTAGTAAGCTGGCCAAACATCCAAAAAAACAGCACAAACCTATCAATTTTCTTCGATACGTAAGAACCCAAACTAAAATGGGAAAGGTTAGAGAGAGAAGAACATAAATATGCAAAACATGTGTGGAAAATGTGACGAGAATGGCCAGCTTGACCAAACAGAATCACTTGACCAACATAAATAAACATGATGAATAGAGAGAGAAACTCGGAATCCGAAAGAAAGATAGAAAGAGGAGGTGAAGAGGAAGGATCAAGAGGGAGTAGTATGCATCAATCGTCTTCATAATAAATAAAACCCAATCAAAATCAACATATAGAGAGAGAAAAACAGTAGAGACAGAGAGAAGAAGAAGAACAAGAAGAAGAAGAACAAGAAGAAGAAGAAGAATATAGCAAAAACGATTAAACCGTAATAATAACTCAACTTAACTCGACTTGACCATCTGATTGGGAAGTGTGCTTTTGTTTGGCTCTCTTCCTCTTCTTCTCATAGCTAACTCCTCTAGCTTTCGCCTGAAAATCACGAACCTCCCTCAAATACAGCCTCACAGCTCGAGCCCCAAATGGGTTGGTTTCCGGCCGACCACCGTTTTCTTCGTAGGCGGCTCTGAGGCGGCCGATCAGCGCGTCCAGGCTACCCCAAGCTTGCCGGAGCGGACAAGGACAGGGTCCCGGAGGGTTCGGTAGGCCGTAAAAAGGACAGGCCTGGTTATGAATCTTGGTTTTTCCGAACTGGTCGAGATATCTGAGGAATTCTAGAACATGAGCTCCACTGCAAGTGGGTAGAGAAAGGGGAGGACGATGGTTTCTCAGATATTGGCAGAATGTGTTCCAATCTCTTCTCTTTTGGTTCTCGTATCGGCTAGGAGTTGCTGAAGATGGTGAAGATTCAGTCATGGATGAGGAAGAGGAGCTTTGGTGAGCTGTTGTTTCGGTTTTTGAAGTGGGTGTTTCGTATTGGGTCTGGTTTGTTGGTGACGAAAACAAATCCATGTAAGAAATCTTTGAACGATCTAACGGATTCGTTGTTTTTATTTTCAAAAAAGGTTTTCAGATCTTGAAGTTCAAAAAAAAAACTCTCGGGTTTTTCTTTTGGAAAGAAAAGAATCAGTAATAGAGGAAGAAAGAAGAGGAAGTTTGCAGCTTAATCGTCCTCTTGCTTAGATCTTGAAGTCGTGGTTTGAAGTGAAAATGGTGGATTTTTATTCTCTTCTTCACCTGCACCTAGGGTTTCTATTTGTAGAGAGAGAAGATTTCTACCTCAACTGATTATGGCGAGAGAATAGAAAACTACAGCACCCAAAGAGAAAGAGAGATCTTTGCATGTTATAAATTCAAGATACCAGATTTATAACAAAGAAAATGATGAAACGATCTTCAGTTCAATCACAGTAGTAATTGAAAGATGGAGAAGAAGATGATGACTCAATCTTTCTCTCTCTAGCTCTCCCTCTCCTGAAAGTCTCTTTCAGAGGATCTGAAAACAATACTTCAGCTACGAGCGAGGAAGCAAAAACAAAAACAAAACCCACGAAAAGCAAGAGAGAATTATTAGATCAGAATCAGATGGTGGGATTTTTCTTCAAATCTAAAAGGGGAAGCAAACTGGGAGTTAAAAACTGTAGAGAGAGAGAGAGATAGGGTTGGATTGGATTGGAGCACAGACTAGTCTAGAGAGAGAAAGTGGAAGAGAGGGTCAAGAAAAGAAGAAGTAAAGTCTAGGAGAGAAGAGTGTTAGCCATAATAGGACAAGCCTTGACAGTGAACAGTGTTTTGATGGTGACCATTGGTGGATCCGTGGATGATAATGTCTTCCCCATTTGATATCAACGCATAGTTTGCTAAGAGATTATACTGACAGAGAGTTAATCACGATGACTCAATTATCTATATATAAAAATTTTTTACCTGATATTATAAGGAGCAACCTTAATATTGGAGGATTAAACACTCAAACTGTAGTGGCGCACACTTCGAACCGTAACTCTTTGATTCAAATCTGTCATTCTTGAATCAACTGAACTATGTTCGTGCATCATCACGTCTTCCGCCCTCTCTCATATGTTCGTGCATTTCACCTCCCTCATCAAACATCCAAAACCCTAATTCTTGAATGCTAAATTTATGATAATAATCACCTCCAAACCCTAATTTGGATATATTTTTTTAAATAATACTAAATTTATTATTTTAGTACATAATATAATGTCTCAAAT
>QAOC01026388.1:0-22051 GCA_003255005.1 Begonia fuchsioides | reverse complement strand
ATTCCTAAATTGAATGGTGAAAACTATAAATCTTAGAGGGAGAATATTCTCCTCAAGATGGGGTTGATGGACATTGATTATGCTATGAGCAAAGATGAGTCAATTATAACTCCTACCAGTAGTAAGGAAGATCTTGTTCTTAGTGAGCGTTGGGAGCGATCTAATCGCCTCAACATTATGTATATTATGACTAAGATCTCTGTTGGTATAAGAGGTTCAATTGGTGAGCATAAACATGTCAAAGAATTGCTGAAGTCTATTGATCAACAATTTGCGACTTCTGATAAGGCACTAGCAAGCACCCTAATAATGAAGTTTTCATCATTGAGACTCACATCAGTGAGAGGTGTGCGTGAGCACATAATGCAAATGAGAGACATTGCAGCTCAGCTAAAAACACTTGAGGTTGACATGTCTTACTCTTTTCTTGTGCACTATATTTTGAACACTCTTCCACAAGCATACACTCCTTTCAAAATATCTTACAACACACATAAGGATAAATGGTCTATTAATGAATTATTGACCATGTGTGTTCAAGAGGAAGGGAGATTAGCTATGAAAATTGGTGAAAGTGCATATGTGGCAACACAACAAAAGGGTCAGCGACGAGCCAAAATTAAGAGGAAATGTAAAATACCTATCCAAGATGGTGGAATAAAAAAGGAATCCAAGTGTTTCTTCTGTAAAAAGAAGGGACACATGAAGATAAATTGCACCAAATATAAGGCTTGGCTTGAGAAGAAAGGTACATCAATCTCACTTGTTTGTTTTGAATCTAATATGATCGATTCTATTTGTGACACATGGTGGATTGATTCGGGTACTACAATCCATATTTCAAATACTTTGCAGAGTATGAGAAATCTAAGGAAGCTAGTGGGAAGTGAGCAATGCATCTATACAGGCAATAAAATGCATTCACATGTGGAAGCAATTGAAACATGCACTTTGATTTTAAGTAGTGGTTTTGTATTAAAGTTAGAAAAGACATTCTATATTCCTAATTTTTCTAGGAATTTAATTTATGTATCAAAACTTGTACCATTGGGATATTCCTTTAACTTTTCAGATGTAAACTTCAGTTTATTTTACAAATCTGATCTTGTTGGGAATGACATATTGTCTGATGGTCTTTTCTCTCTTAATTTACAAAGTATTACCACTTATAATGCAATGCATGTTTATACTGGCAATAAAAGATGTCTAACAAATGAAGATTCTTCTAATTTATGACACCGAAGATTGTGACATATCTCCATAGAGAGAATTAAAAGATTAGTAAATGATAAAGTACTTTGTGCTTTAGATTTTACTGATTTTGACAGTTGGGTGGATTGCATTAAGGGTAAACAGACCAACAAGAGTAAAAATGGTACAAAGAGGAGTACTGACATATTAGAGATCATACATACATATATTTGTAGTCTGATTACAGACACATATGGTCATAGATACTTCATTTCTTTCATAGATGATTTTTCACGATATATGTATATCTAGTTGCTTCATCATAAAGATGAAGCATTGGAAGCCTTTAAGGTTTTCAAGGCTGAAGTATAAAAACAATGCGGTAAACAAATTAAAATCGTGAGAAGTGATAGAAGTGGAGAATACTATGGGAAATACACTAAGAATGGACAAACAACTGGTCCATTTGCGAAGTTTCTTCAAGAGCATGGAATAGTTGCTCATTATACTATGCCTGGTTCTCCGGACCAAAATGGTGTAGTTGAAAGAAGAAACCGAACATTACTGGACATGGTGAGGAGTATGCGTAGCAACTCCAAACTTCCAGATTTCTTGTTGACTCTGGCTCTTAAGACGGCTGTGTATATATTGAATCGAGTTCCAACTAAGGCTGTTTCAAAAATGTCATTTGAGTTATTTAAGGGTTGGAAACCGAGTTTACAACATATACGCATATGAGGTTGTCTGTCTGAAGTAAGAATATATAATCCACAAGAGAAGAAACTAGACCCGAGTATAAGTGGGCATTTCATTGGATATGCTGAGAAGTCTAAAGGTTATAGATTCTACTGTCCATCTCATAGCACAAGAATTGTGGAATCAAGAAATGCTAAATTTCTTGAAAATCACTTGATTAGTGAGAGTGATCAATTTCAGTGCATCGGNTAAGGGTCGACACAAACTATGAAAGGCTAAGTTTCTGGATTTTACAAGGGTTGACACAAGGACACCATGGGTCGACACAAACTGCATATATATTTGAAATTTCTGCAGCACTTAAACAAATTGTTAGACTTTAATTGTACCCTTCAAAGAGGGTATTTCTCATGAATGGTTATGTCTAATTTAAGCATTGTAAAGTAGTTTATTTTATCTTTCACGCTCATCTTACATAGTTATCATAAAAAACAATTGATTGCTTTTAAAAAACACTTTTAAAGACAACAATTTCTTCTTTTGGTTTTGAAGAAAATATCAGGGATCAATGTATATACCTTAAGGTCAGTGAGAGTAAGTTTTATTTTCTGGTTCTATATGTAGATGATATTCTACTTGCCACTAATGACAAAAGATTATTATATGAGGTGAAACAATTTCTTTCTCAAAACTTTGATATGAAGGATATGAGTGAAGCATCCTATGTTATAGGAATCAAGATACATCGAGACAGATTACAAGGTATTTTGGGTCTGTCATAAAAAACTTATATCAACAAAGTTTTAGAGAGATTCAGAATGAAAGATTGTTCACCAAGTAAAGCTTTCATTGTGAAGGGTGATAGGTTCCATTTGAACCAATGCCCGAAGAACGATCTTGAGAAAGAGCGAATGAAGAACATTCCATATCTTCATGTATTGTGTTTACTTAATAAGAGATCGATGAAAAACACGGACCAAGTGGGAGAATGTTGGCAAATTAATAATTTATTCGTGTCTTTTGGAATTATGTATATTGTCAATATTGTGGTCCGATTTTCAAGAGTCGCCAATAAAGTAACTATTAGCCAATAGAGGCGATTGTGGTGACTGTCCATTCATAACCCTCCATATATACTCCTTGATGGAAAGAGTCTATATATAGGGGTTGACATTGAAAGTCCCCTAAGCCTATTTTCTCATACGGAAATTACACCATCAATAGAGAAACATTAAGGTTTAGGGGATCTTCAATGCCAACATTCTCCCACTTGGTCTGTGTTTTCCATCGATCTTTTATTAAAGTTTTAAAGTCTTACAAAGCATTCATGGCTGCTGTCCAGTTAAACGACATCGTTGTTCTGGAAAAAGATGGGTAGGATTTGGCCGACACTCCCTCCGCCACCCCTCTCAGTAGCTCCTCCTCAAACGGCGGAGCTCCGGTCTGCACATCGTTCCTCGATCCATTTTTCTGCAATGGCTGTAGGGTTTTCCTGATCGTCAACGAAACGAGGAATATGAGAGAGAGGGAGAGACAAGGCAAAACCCTTCATGGGTACTCTCTCTCCTCTCATCTTCTCCTCCTACCCCTTCTTGCTAAAAGTAGGTCACTTGCTTCTTAAAAGTCAAAATCTCTAGCGCCCAAGGCTCTCACACCTCGGCTCGACAGCATGTTAGGAGATAAATCACGGTGACTCAGCAGCCCGGAGATGAGAGGCTTACTTGTCGTCTACAAGGAGCAACTTCACACTTGGAGGATTAAACTCTCACATTACGACCACCACGCTTCGAACCTTGGCTCTCGTTCCAAATCTACCATCTCTGGACCAACTGAGCTATGCTTGTGCGGGCAGATCTTGCTTCTTAAATAACAAGGGAAGAAGGGAGAGAGTGCTTGTCTTCAGATGAAAAAAAGACCGATCTGAAGGATCGAGATTAACCTAAGGGGGCGGGGGGTGAATTAGGTTAACTAAACTTTTTAATTGCTAAGTCAAGTTCGTGCGAATTGTTTAGTTATTTCTAAACTCTAGTGCAGAATACTTAAACAAATAAATAAGAGTTTAGAGTAAGAGAGTGACACCGGATTGGTAACGCGGTTCGGCCAACCTTGCCTACGTCTGCGCTTCAAGGTACCTCCTTGAAGATCTTTTTCGCTCAAACCTTGAGCTTCACTCCGATTGATATATGGGTGTCAACCAAACCTTTTGACTCTTTTCTTGAAGGAGGGTCACCCATTTTACAATGACTCTTTTCTTGAAGGAGCGTCACCCATTTTACAATGATCGTTCAAAGAGAACTATTACAATTTGTACGGTTATTAAAAAACCGACTCACTCAATCTCAAGAATAATATACAAGTTTAAGTAGGAGGTTTTGAGAGAGTAAAAGTTCAAGAATAAATTTGGCAGCACTTTGGCGAAGTTTTCTCTTGTGAAAATCGTCTCGTCAAATGAGATCGCTTCATCTATTTATAGATTGCTGCTGATCTGTCCAGTTGGGTCGACACAAATCTTGGTGGGGTCGACACAAACACTAGCCGGTAGACATATCAAATAGCCGTTGAGAATATTCTGACTATTGGTGCTGATCTGCTGAATTGGGTCGACACATTTGCTGTTGGGGTCGACACAAATTCCAATTGGGGTCAACACAATGTTTGTTCGGTCGACACAACCTTGAAGAATCATTCTCTTAGAAAAGCTAGGGTCGACACAAAAACTGTTGGGGTCGACACAAACACTAAAGGATTCGTCTCTAGAAAAACTTGGGTCGACACAAGTTCAGATGAGGTCGACACAAAATGGGTTGGGTCGACATGTAAAATGCAGGAAGGGTCGACACACAGATTTTTGTAAGGTCGACACAATATCTTTTGTGGGGTCGACATAACCTTTTTAAATGGGTCGACACATTTTCTCGTTGTACTGCCTTTGGGGTCGACACAAGATTTATGAGGGGGTCGACACAATCAGAAAGACTGAACAGGGGTCGACACAAAAACTCTAAGGGTGGACACAATCAACAAAAGGTAGCTTCTGGATTGTACAAGGGTCAACACAAACACTATGGGTCGACACAAACTAAGAAAGCTAAGCTTATGAAGTCTGTAAGGGTCGACACAAGCCTGGATGGGTCGACACAAACTATGAAAGACTGAGTTTCTGGATTATCTAAGGGTCGACACAAAAAACTAGGGGTCGACACAAACTGCATATATATATGAAATTTCTGCAGAACTTAAACATATTGTTAGACTTTAATTGTACCCTTCAAAGAGGGTATTTCTCATGAATGGTTAAGTCTAATTTAAGCATTGTAAAGTAGTTTATTTTATCTTTCACGCTCATCTTACATAGTTATCATAAAAAACAATTGATTACTTTAAATACACTTTTAAAGCTAACACGATCTAGGTTATTGCATTAAAATAATATCAAGTAATAAAATTATATGACAATAACGTGACAGATATTTAAAACAAGATGTGTAGTCCATTCCTTGAAACTTCCGTTTGAATATTAATGTAAATGAAAATAAAATAAAAAAACAAAAAAAAACACATAAAAATATCATCGACGTGGCCAGTTGACACACGCACCACAGTGTTGGACTGCTCTAGATGTTGGGTGATTGGATAATTTGGATTTGTCAATAGTGAATAGTATGAAAATGTGGCTTATCATATAATAACATTGCGACACATATGTGATTATTTGGTCATACGAAATTTGATATTGTCACACGACGAGAAATCTACCTTTACAATTGTTTTTGAAACCACCGTGTTTTCGAGCCACGCCATGTTCTGAAAATGGAGACAAATTGTGATGATAACCGATGACGATGTAGATTGTAACTACGACCCCAGAGGCTCTTTGTACATCTAATATTTCATCTCCAAGAGCTTAATTATAAAAGTTTGAAATGAAGAATATTGTAACTGTAACATTTTTAACTTCTTTCAAGAAAATGGTATCTGCTTTGAGTCAGTATTTGTATGGTTTATCTTTTTATTTTACGACCCTAAGCACGTTTATTGGGTACGTATATAGGTGAATTCTACTTATATACTACATAAATTCTTAGGTTTTCAAATAATGTGGATTTGTGCATCTTCTATTGCTATGAGTTGGACTTTCACATTTAGTAGAATAATGGGTAGTCTTCATCATTGTAGGGCATGCCAACACATTAATATCATATGTAAGTTGCTAGGGTTTTGCAAAATTATATATCAATCAAGGAGTTTGGTCATGGATTACTTTATAACAATCATTGCTTCTCGAAATAAAAATGTTAATTATACTTGGTGAAACTTTGGCTAAATAGAACAAAAATTAATAAAAACGAAGTTGATCTCGCCCATGAAATGCTGTTTTTATGGTGTAATTATCAAGGTATTCTGGAAGCCAAAGTGGTTAGAGAGAGTTTGATCATCAAATCTCATTATTTGTTGGGTTTGGCCTCGCTAGGGTTCAAACTTCTGAGTCGACCTGTTACAATTTATCAGAAGATATAGTAACTAATCAATTCGCTAAGTGTCAATTATCGTTTACTTTCGACAATGATCACGATCTAGAGCAGAGATCGATAAAAACGAATCAAACGGCCCATATGTAAAGATTCTTTTTTCATATCGAATTTGTGATGTTAAATTGAAGTTAATTAATCAAAGCATGCAAAACAAACCCAACTTGAACTTTTTGGGTAGGTTTTAACACCGATTGCTAATTTGGGGTTGGTTTTTAGTTCCGAATTCAAAACCGAACATGGAATGAGTTAGTTCTAGAAGATTAAATAAGTGGGTATGATCAAGCCCGCACAAACATAGCTCAGTTGACTAAGAGATGATAGATTGGGTACAAGAGCCTAGGTTCGACGTCTGCGTTGTCCTAGTGTGGGAGTTGTTACCTCCAATGTTGGGGTAGCTCCTTGAGGTATCAGGTAAATGGCTCTTATTTCTGGGCCGCTGAGTCACTGTGATTTAATTCCCTCACAAACTGTCGGGCCGGAGTGTAGGGGCCCTGGAGGTGAGAGATTTCGCCTTAGGTACAAGTTGGTATGATCAAGTTGACATCTTTGAATAGTCCATCTTTAATATCAATTATGGTGACGGTTTCTCTGAAATTTCTTCATAAATTTAAAATCATAAATTTTTCTATCAATTTAATCCTCACATTAAACATTTAATATTNAACTTCTTCGGTGTTATTGTTAGTGATAGTTTCTCTAGTGCACGTATCAAAAGTTATTAAAATATGAAATTAGATCGGGGCAAACTAGAATCGGCCCGTATTTTACGATTCAAATTTCGATTCACCCGAAACTAGTCAGGCCGGATCGTGCCCACCACTAGGCAGTGCTATGCACAAGCTTCTATGAGTCAAAAGCAAATAACTTCTACTAAATGGCTGAATGTATAACAATAAATAGTAACGTAAAAAAATAACAACACAATATAAGTCATTTGTAATTTGAAATAATGACAAAAGATTATGATCAAAAAATTGCAGAAATAAAATTGGATCCAAATTTTATATGAAATTGTAGAAAAAAGATCAAATTTTCTTTTGTGAAGTTGATTTGATGAAGCTAACCTATCATGAATCAAATTTGTTATGATAAGTTGCGTCAAAATCAATTATCCATTCAATATTTCTAAGCGAATAAATTCTATACCTTACTAAAACAAGGCATATGGGAAGACAAGGTGTTTGATGCTTTGTTTCAACAAAGGTTAGGCCTTTTATGGAGGATGGAAAACCAACCGATGTTAATGAGAATGAATGGAGGACAGTCAGTCGTTTAACATGTGGTGTAATTCGTTCACGTCTTTTTAGAAAATAAAAGTACGCAATGAATGAGATTTTTGCAAATAAGTTACGGAAACCATTAGAAAATAAGTTTAATCACGAAGCAGCTTATGAAGAAAAAGTTATTTCGATTTCAATACTGTTGTTGGACCGCTATGAATGATTACATAGATACATTAAATCAGTTAATGGTAGACTTGTTGAGTGAAGAATTTAAAGATGGAGACTTAGACTATGAATTTAAGTAGTGAGAATACTTTGCTTCATGGCAAGAAAAACGTATCTCTTGATATTGTATGTGTTGTTGTATATAATTATGACTAAGTAGTTGTTGATGAAATACTTGTACAAAGAGGCACCTCACAATACAAGAAGGAAAACAAGCATGAAATATCAGGTAAATGCCTCTTATCTCTGACCCGCTGAGTCACCGTGATTTAACCCCCTCACAAATTGTCGGGTCAAGGTATGGAGGCCGTGGGGGCGAGAGATTTCGTCTTTTGGGTACAAGGAAAACAAACATGAAAGAAGAAGAAGATCAACACAAGAGCCAAATTTGAAAAAGATTAATGTGTCTTTTGTCATAAAAAAATGAAAAAATTATCCCAAATTGCAGAAGAAAGAAAATGATACTACAAATGTAGATGTAGTAAAGTGAAACAGTGATATATACATATTTCTTTATTTAGATTGAAGTTGTATCTGTCATATGTCTCATATTTGAGAGTATTTATTTCATTGTAGAAATTGATGGTGGAGTTGTGGACATGGGCGATAATATAACTCATGTAAATTATTAGAGATATGCTCAGTTCAATTGAAGAATTATAAAAGATCACTAAGATTTTTAAGTGATGTTCGGTATGTGCCAAATTTAATAACAAAACCTTGTCAGTTTGGGAGCTTTGAAGTATGATGGCTTCTCTGTGACGATGCGAAATGGAGGTTTAAAAACTACTTCAGGTACGTTTGCGGGTTAGTTACTTTATTAGATATTGGTTGTGAATTTGCCTTAGCGCTAGGGAAATTACCCAATTTTCATTGACATTCCTGTCGAACTAAACCTTTAAATTCTTCCGAGTCTTTGCTTAAAATCTAACCTCAAAACCGTTAAGCTCTATTTCTCTCTAAATTTCTTAAATATATTTTCTAAGGCACAGCAGCACAATTACAAAGTTATGAGCTCTAAGCCTCTTCCTATAGGTTACTAGACTCTAGAAACAAAATATGGATTTAATGAGAAAAACCAGAAAATGGTAGAGAGAGAAGAAGAAGAAGAGAGAGAGAGAGAGAGAGAGAGAGAGAGAGATTAGTTGTGACAGGGAGCCTTTGGTTTAGGACGATCATAATCGGAGTGAAAGATCGGATGATCAAAGCTGCGAGTTTTGGGAGGAACAGCCATTGAAACTGAGTCAAAACGCTTGTTTGAAACCAGATTTAAAGAACTGCTGAGAATCCTGCTTTTTCCATCTATCAATCTTTTTCTTCTTTCCTGCAAACCTAATTTCATTACCTCAACCTTCTTCAACCCATTCTCTACCTGTTTACAAGATCAAATTATTTACATTAATAATCAATTTATTGCTAGAAAATAATTTAATGGACTAGGTCATTCCAAAGTTTGAGAATATTTGCAATGTATTTCTCAGAAGTAGATCTTAAAATCCAAACCAAAGTGAAAAAAAAAAAGAGAAAGAGAACTTTGAAAATAGAATTTATACAGTAAACAAGAACAAACCTGATCAGATAGCTTGATTTCTGAGCTTCCATATTTAACATGAACCACTCTGAAACTGCGAGCGTTGCATGCATTTACTGATAGACACAGAAAAACGATGGAGAGAGGGTATATCACAGACATGGATGTCTGAGAAAAAAACTGCTGAATTTTCTTGGGAACCAAACAGAATAGCTTTGATCTACTGCTTTCTGTTTTCAACTTCAGTTTTTTGGCTTATCGAACTGAGAAAAGGGTAACCCTTTTACACTCAAACTCGGCGGGAAGAGGAAGAAAATGTAGAACTTAAGAGAGAGAGAGAGAGAGATAAACGAGTGTGGAAAGAGGAGAGTTTAGGGATTATATAGAGGTAAGTAAGGAGTAATTTCAGCCAACAAGACAAGGAGGAATAAACTACGGAGATGGACAAAGGTTTAGGTTTAGAAAAGAGAAAATCTAAACAACTTTTAGGGTTAGAAATTTTGGAGAGAACGATGATATAAACTAGTGGGTTTGGTGAAGTGAGTTTGAGTTCTGCAAACGTTGTTTTTGGTTTTCTGTTTATGTTCTTCGTTTGGTCTTTTCTTCTTTTGCTTCTTTCCGGGAAAAATGTCTTGAATTTTAGCTGATATGAACAGAAGCAACGCACCATAGTTTGTCTCTAGTGCATGATTTTCCGACATTCATTGCTGGTTAGCTGATGAAGTTTGAGCAAAAAAGTTCAAATAATTATTTATGCAATTAAAATGCAAATAATGTGGTGAATTATTAAAGGAGTTATTCACCATATTTGATAGTGCATATTTTAAGAAGTTAAATAACAAAGTAAATATAGAAGTATATAAATGTTTTATATGACAAATATTGATGAGAACCACGAGTATATCAAACTCGAGACATTTCAACTAGTGCTGGCAAACGAGCGAGTCGGCGGCACTGTAGCGGCTCGAGCAAAAGCTCGATCCGAGCCCGAGAGTGCAACTCGTTCGAGCTGGCTCGGTTGACTCGGACTACTTGTAGTGCGGTCGACACTTAGTATACACTCGGTCGACACTTAATGCATATGTAAATTTGGATGGCCGACCGCAAAATAAGGTGTCGACCGCTATACGTTCCAGAACGTTTTTAAGTGTCGACCGCTAATTAAATGTCGACCGCAATACGCATGATTGTTGTGAAAGTGTCGACCGCGTGGAAAAAAGAGTCGACCGGTAGTTGTAAAAAGGTCGACCGTTTTTATAAAGAGGGGCGACCGTTATAATGTAACGGCTATAACTTCCATATGCAACGGTAACGTAAGGTCGACCGTTTTAAAACTGAAGGTCGACCGCATGTAACTGTTATGCGTGAATTCTATAAATTGTAGAGGTTAGCTGATAATTTTTTTACGGACGATACCCCTATGGAGTAGGTTCGTTCTTTTGTACTCTTTTCGAACAATTAAACAACTTTTTGTAACATATTTTACTTTTTAATGGCACAATGAATGCTTTCAGTGTTTCTATTTCGATTCGTACAATGCATGAATATTAATTGTTAACTCTTTTGCGAATTGATTTCAAATTGGATGCTTTCAGTGTTTGTATTTCGATTCGTAAAAGACATGTTGCATGCTGTTGATTCTATGTTTCGAACTTTCGATGCTATTGTCTTCGAGTTTCTTTGAGATATTTATTCGATATATTGTATTCGTGTTTCTTTTGCGTAATGGAGGCGATATATACAAATGTAATCATGCAAAAAAAATTTTGGCTTGAAGAAAACAATATGCATAAATTGGTCATTTAGGCTTGGCTCGTTTAGGCTCGACTGGCTCGGATCGGCTCACTCGTTTAGGCTCGAGGCTCGCGAGCCGGCTCGAGCCAAATTTTTTTTAAAAAAGCTCGACAGAGCCGGCTCGAATAGGCTCGAAAGGCTTGGCTCGTTTGGCTCGACGAGGCGGCCTTTCCCGGGCTCAAGCCGGCTCGATTGCAGCTCTAATTTCAACAATGCATAAAAAGATACATGAATCCTTTTTTAATCAAGTATGAGGAACCTAATTTATCAAACAAGAAGCTTGACCCAGACTGAACTTGTCGATAAGAACCAAATCTATCAAAGTTGATCTATAAAGAATTAACTTGATGAAGATCCAGTTCTTCGCAAAGAACTAAAGAAGAAATTCTCTTCAAACACTCAAGGTGAATTAATCATAAAAATTGTGTTTTTCACAATAACTTGGACGCCTTTAAATAAGCTACATAATTTCTAAGTAAATTAGGAAATAAAAAGATATTAGAAAACTAAAATATCTTTGGGAAGATTTTCAATTTTGCCAAAATTCTTGAATTTGCTAAAAGATTTACTTACTGGTCAAGTAAAAGTTATTTCTTTTGCCCCTTTAATATCTTGTTGTGGGTTTGGGCTCTTGGGCTTGTATTCTTGACCACCTTGCATGATACTAATATCTTCTTCAACATTTAACATAATAAGCGTTTTGTTTTGATATTGAATAGATTCTTTCATTTGGATTTTCTCCACTAAACCACATAGCGCTTTATACATTTTCCTGGTTCTTGACCTTGTTATTGGACCTCAAATTCCTTGCAATTGGTCTTGTATCATCACTTTATCTGCATCAAATATTTTAATTTATATAAAACTTTGTATTTTCTAAATTTAATTTTAAGACTCTTACTTTAGAGTAAAGTCAAATTTATTTTCTTAGCAATTGTATAGGCTGACATGTGTGACCCGCGATTGATTAACTGAAAATATATTTGATATAATTAAAATAATTATTTATTATACTTATTGTATCTGTTACGTTTTGATATGTCATTGTGTATAATAAGAATGTAGATCTAGTCATCTGAGAATAAAGAACTTTTATGACTGTCAAGAGCTATGAGCACTTGAATTTCTATCTTTGAGAACTGATTTGAACTCGCAATTTTCATATCTGTCATTTCTACATCTTCTCTAGCGATATTCATCTTCACATGGTTTGCTTTGTGGCCTCCTAAAGCTTGGTCTAATCCAACAACATTGTCACAAATGTTGCACTTCTAGCTCGCCGATTGTTTCTTACTCGGGCAACTAGAGTCTTCTACCTCCTCCGAATAGACTTCTTGTTCAACACGTTCGTCATCTTCGATTTTACTTTTTTTTCTGTCCCAAGTGTCTCGGGACAACATTACAGAACACCGAGGGCTGTCTTCTTTAGAAAAAGTTTCTGAAACGGAGCTAGCCCTCTCAGATTCGTCGTCAAGTGTTGTGTTTCGACGGTGTTTATAAGTTTTTCTAGTGAATTCTTGAGAAAGAATCTACACCGGAATCAAAGTAAGAAGAATAGATATGCAAGTAGAAAAAGAATATTTGATTATATTATGATTAGATTTTGAATAATTAAGCTGAGTTTTGAACCAGTTTTTTAGTTTATTTTATTTAATTTTAGATATGATTTTATTATTTTATAGTCATTTTTTTTATTTATTGTATAACAAAATAATAGGTTAAGAAGGTAAACTTAATATTATTCTTATAATAATTGTGTATTTTTATTTATTAGATTTTTTATATGGAGCTTGAATAGTAAGTAAAAAAGGTTCAAATCTTTTGATTCTAATACACAAAGTTGAATCAAAATAATTCTAGATTTACTTTCTTATCATATTTTCTTAATTTACTTTTTGACGTGTCAAGTTTTGATTGGTTCAATTAAAATATTTTTAATATATTATAATTGAAATAATTATTTATAATATTTATTGCATCAATCAACGTTCAGAAGATAAAAATATACAGTAAGAACGGAAATCAAGCATCACTCATTTTATATTAAAAAAATATTATTTATTTATTTTTTGTTTAAAATTAGAACTGAGCCGCCCAACAGTAGAACAACCCAACTTGGGAACCTCATGCTTTCACAACTCTTCAAACAACCGCCATTGAAGTCCAGTTTCCTCTTCCGCATTTCTCGTCGAAAATGGAGGCGAAGCCCAGCTCTTGGGACTTGCTGGTGGAAGAGGCACTTGCGAAGCTCCAACAACGTCATTTGCTTCGATCTCTACGACCAATTCACTTTTCCACTGAGAAACCTAGTGCTGTAGATGGAGATTTCGAGGTTTTTGGTAGAATGCAGCCATTCGATCGCTCTTCCATCGAAGTTAACATGTCAGAGACGACATTTCAGGAATGGCTCCACGACGTTCCCAGTTCTGGTATCGTCTAATTTCACGTCTGTTCCTTTGCTTCTGTGAAACTTATACTAGCTTTACAGTCAATAGATTCTCCTGTAGACTAAAGATGGCAATGAAGAGCAAGTAAACTTAATATCTAGCGCCATGCGACCTATGAAAAATTAAATGTGAATCCCTGAGCTTCATGGAAGTTTTTCTAATCTCTTGTTGCTGTTTACTCTCATAATTGATTTGTGATCTTTCATGACATCGGAACTTGTAGAACGACCTAAGCGAGAAAAAAATTACATGAGCAAGTTCTTGCAAGTGTATATAGGTCCTCTTATTACGTGGTCAGCTAGTTTACTTTTTTCAATTAATTGATTAATTTTTTTATTAAATCCTTTTACCAATGTATAAAAAAGAAATGTATAGAGGATGATTGAAATCAGTTTGACTGTAAAGAAAAAACCTTGTATTTTATTTTGACAAAAAAATACTGGCTTTGGATTGATCTTCAAACTGTTCTTGTAACTTGGAGCAGGAGTCAAGATTGCATTTAATTTTTAATTAATATTTATAAAGTATGCTCGAATTTTCTTAGGTAAGGAGATTGCATCCAGAAGTATTCTGAAAGATGATCAGGCAGTGGAGTTGGCTGATCAGTATAGAAAGTTACTTTTGTTCTCAGGAAATGATTATTTGGGCTTAAGTTCACATCCAACGATTGCAAAGGCAGCAGCAAAGGTGTTGACAATTCTCTCACCTCAAAAAGGAGACTCACTTTTTTCATCTTGTATTTTTTTATCTTTATGCCTATGAAATGGTATCTGAAACTTGTCTTTGAGGTAGGCGGCCATGAAAGATAGAATGGGTCCCAGGGGTTCTGCTTTAATATGTGGATATACTAGCTATCATAGGATACTGGAATCAAGCTTAGCTGACTTAAAGAAAAAAGAGGTACTGCCTCAACCCTCTATTTGGGCAAACGTTTTCTTTTCTTTTCCCCCATGGAGTAGTTTTAAAGTCATATAGTATGGACAGTAAGATTCATATATATATATATATATGTGTGCGTGTGTGTGTGTGTGTGATATTTGGATCAAATTATGTTTCTATTGCACGTTGTGAATTACTTGTATGGTTGTATCTTAGGTCAACAAACATTTAATTAATGACCTAACAACCACACAAGTAAGTCACAATGTGCAATAGAAACATAATTTGATCCAAATATCAAATATATATATATTCTTACTTTCAGCTTCATGAAATAAGTAGTAGCTATTTTGATTTTTCTTAAGTAGGAATTAGTTTTAATAAACATGGGATTGCCAATTATACAACGCCCTGATTAAATTTCATTGAAAGAAATCTGGTGCATAGCAAACCCAGAAATTCATGAGTCTAACAACAAAGCTGAGACTCAGAATTCACCCTAAATCTAATGACAAATCTTAAAATCCTCATATTCGAATGCCTAATTCTAATCCACTTTTGGTAAACCAAACAAAAATATTTGCATCCACTGTAAATTACATCTTGATAGCTCAATTCAAAATCTAAGTAACTTGCTAACACCTAAATAAAAGAAAAATATTACATATGGCACACAATCCATACATGCAATAATAACACCCAAATACATATCATACCAGCTACCCATTAAATTTACCTTACTGTAGCTTATCAAAATCATGAGTGATGTAAGACTAATTTTGCAACTCCTGCACAGTTAAGCTGTAAAAACAAAATATCAGCATTTGCAGTAAAAACTAATGTTATGTGGATAACACGATGTACAATAATTGACATTGTATTTACTAGAGAGATGCATACTTCACAGAACATATATTATATCTACACAAAGAATGTGAGTTTAGAACATTTTCTGCATCATCTTTTATGCTTGAAACATCGAAATCAGTTACATACATCTTTAGTACTCATTACATTGTGTTAGTCCTCTAACCTCTTTTGTTCTCTGCATCTAAAACTGATTTAGGGTGCTCTGCATCTGAAACTGATTCTATCTTGTTTAAATATATCTCTAGGATTGCCTACTTTGTCCTTCTGGATTTGCAGCCAATATGGCACTGATGGTAGCGTTGGGAAATATTGGATCTCTCTTGGCAGTGAACAGAGTTCTGTTAGAAGATGAAAAGATTGCTGTATTTTCCGATGCTTTAAATCATGCATCAATAATTGACGGCCTTCGTCTAGCTGAGAAACAACAAAGTGTGAAGGTCTTTATTTATAGACATTGTGATATGGCTCATCTTAATGCATTGCTGTATGTTTTTTTACCTTCTCATTTGAATTTATTATACCTTTTGTCCGTGCTGTTGTAATTCTTCACTGTATTTTCTACAGAACAGGTTGCACGTTGAAGAAGAAAGTTGTTGTAACTGATAGGTTAGTGTTGCTATTGAAACTGAATCTCCATCTGCGATCCTGTAAAGTAATATGTATTCAACCAGATCCTTATAATCATCTTTAGTTTTGAAGCATTGAAAAAGTATTTATTGTGGTGTTCTGAGAATTTTTTTTCCTTCAACTCGGGCAAGATTGTCGAAAACTGTTGGTAAATTAAAAATTTGACTTTCTTCTTTAGTCTTTATTTTAGTTTTTCAAATATACACTCCAAAATATGTCAATGTAAATTTTGACGTGAAATCCAATTGGAGAGAGACATAACAAAATGAAGCTTGAAATCAAGATTAAAAAAGTGAGATATAATTGAGTGACCTCAAATAATGTTATAAATATACCAAAATTCAAGCGCTTAGAATCTACCTATTTATGTACTTGTTATAGAATCAATCCTTTTTATCATGATGAGTGGAGACAATCATTATAACCTTCCCACTGCTGCAGATTGCTTTCTTATCTGGGTTTGGTATTTATTTCATTCTTGTTCAGCTTGTTTAGCATGGATGGGGACTTTGCACCGCTAACAGAACTAGCAAAACTTCGAAAGAAACATGGCTTTTTGTTGCTCATCGATGATGTAAGTTCTCCCAGATGTTATGCTTTTACAAAACTCAGTGAAGATTTTTGCAAAAGCAGCAGGTTCGTGTAATACATCAGACTCGTAAATTGTATGGAGGAAAAAATTACATCTCAAACAAGGCTAGAAGTTTAAATGAATCTCCATTGACGTTACTATTAGCTCTTGCTACTTGGAGTTAGATAAGTTTGTATACGGATCAGGAAAACCATATTCCTCTACAAATCTTTGTTTGTTGGGTTTCAGGCTCATGGAACATTTATTTGTGGAAAAAATGGTGGTGGAGTGGCCGAACAGTTCCACTGTGAGAAAGATGTGGATATCTGTGTTGGAACCCTGAGTAAGGCTGCAGGTTGCCATGGTGGGTTCATAGCATGCAGGTTGGTCGCCCATTTGTTTTCTTTCATTATCTTTAATGTTTAGAGTTGAATCATTCTCCTATGTTCTCATTATTTGGAAAAAAAAAGATATTTTCATGTTGGATTTTATTCTGTAGGTTCTTGTTTTTGTGTGATAAATCATTTTGTAAATGGTTAAAACTGAGCACTAAATCATTTATATTTAACTGACGATTGTTAGTTGCATCTGGTAGTTTGTATGGTTATTCATTTTTAGTCATGTGCGTGGATTTTCTGTTGGCATCTGGTAGTTTTTTTTGCCCATTATAAAATTTGTTGATTTTTTTATAATTTATTTATAAACAGCAAACGTTGGAAGCTACTCCTTCAATCAAGGGGGCGGTCATTTATATTTTCAACTGCTGCACCTATTCCTATTATTGCTGCTGCCCATGGTATGCCTTTTCTTGCATAGTATTTTACTCATAGATGTTAGTTATGATCCGAAGTCTTATTGATCGGGCATGATCATATCTTGCTGAAAATATTGATTCTTGGATTTCTAACCAAATTGTAGCAAATTATGAAACCTTCTGATTTACATTGGAAAAGAATTAGACATATTGGGTAGGTTCTACATGACTAAGGAATTAGGAAAATCGAGATATGAAGGATAAAGAGCAATTTAAAACACTATTGTTCTTCATTTAATCTAATGTACTCTAGATACTCCTAAAAATTTTGGAAATACAAATCACTTGTCTAACAAGAATGCTAAGGGTAGAAAATTAATCTACACCTAACCACCAATATAGAAATCCATAGATTTAGAACCCCAATTCTTATCTCCATAAAAGTAATAATACTCAAACATTCAATGCTCTCCAAATTTTCCAATACATGCCTCCTATATAAGAAAGTAACTTTCCCTTGATGGAATAACCTCCCCACTACAATAACTAACAATGACACATCACCTAATCCCAATATATGACACATTATCTCTTTTACCATCCCAATCTATCCTTCAACATCTTAGCTACAAGCCTTGTCCATTTTAATTTCATCTAAAGATTTCTTTTTGAATATATGAATGAAACATGAAATTCTAGAGATTTCTTTTTTAAGTTGCTTAATCTAAGGTTGAAAGCAGACCGAATCCACTTTTTGTAGTTTGGGAATGTATGTGTGCTTACTGAAATTGGAATAGTTAAACTTTTCTATTTTAAAAGATTATGATTCAGTTACTGTGAACCAATCACTCTCATACTCTGTACATTGTTTTATTAAAATGAGTATCATGATATTATGAGAACTGCATAACTGAACCAGAAAACAAGCAGACTCTTGCGCAATTTGTATTTGAAGTGTTTATTTAACTTGATCAAATCTTAGCAGCTGCTGTAATTGTTGCAAAAAAGGAAAATTGGCGAAGGAGAGCAATATGGGATAGGGTGCAAGACTTCTATGTTTTCACTGGAATTCCCATTTCAAGTCCTATTATATCTCTTATTGTTGGAAGTGAAGAGAATGCACTCCAAGCCAGCAGGTTCTCTCTCTCTCTCTCTATATCTCTCTCTCTCTATCTCTCTCTAGGAAACACCTGACTTCGTTGATCGTCAATGAACAGGCATATGATAAAATCTGGTTTTCATGTGACTGCAATCAGGCCTCCAACAGTGGCAGCCAACTCTTGCAGGTTTATATCACCTATCTTCTTTTCTAATCTGGAAGATGTGAAGAAGCTGACATTTCAAGTAATGATTCGAATATTATTGTCAGGCTTCGGGTCACCCTTTGTGCAACTCACACCAAGGAAGACGTGAAGAAGCTAACCGCAGCCCTCTCGGAGTGCATTAATTTCAGAGACGTTATTGCAATGCACAACTCAAATAGATTGTCAAGGTTATAGTCTGTCATCGATTCTTCGATATTTCATTATGGCTCTAATCCAAGGTAGCAATCTCGAAAACACCCATTACATCTTTTCGCTATCTTTCTAAATTACCATGCCTCCTTTGTAGCCTGGAACTTTAAACTCTTTTGTATTTGCAATACATAAAATGAATCAATCTGATCGACCCACCTTCAGGTTCGGTTGAACCCAATTAGTCTGTTCTGTTTAGCCAACCCTAATGTCAAGATCTCTCTTGATGATACACTTAAATTTAAAGTATTAATTGATAAATTAAAAGTTTAAAATATCAATTAAGTAGAAATCATACATTTTAAATATGAAAAATGATTGGAGCATGGACATAAGAAACCATCTCTATTGGTTCAAATTCATCTTCATTTATTTCTGATGCATCCACATTCCAACTTCATTTTCATGCATACAGTGGGTTCAAATTTCAAGGTAAGAGCACGATCGACCCTGAAGTTTTCCTACTCTCAAGATCTGCGTGGGCTCGTGCCGCTTCTGCTAAAGGGTACGTGTGATTAACTCGAACCTTCAAGACCCCTGACTCGACATTATCAAACACCTCCTGAGCCACCTGCACCAACTCAGCTCGAGTCGTCGTGTATTGCATGAGCGATGGCCTAGACAGGAACAGGGATTTGGCTGCAAGTGACGAGAGTGGAACTGGCTCGGGAATCCCGGATGATTGGCCAAAACTTACCATGTAGCCTCGAGGCTTTAGGCAATCTATCGATCCCTGGATTTCAAAAGGGCCAAATTAGAATACTCAAAAATCAAGATACCTTTCTTCGATTTCATAATATAAAAGTTCTTGATTTTCTAAAACTGATAAAAATGACAAATTTAGTAAATTTCTTCAACTGCATATTTGAAGTTAGCTAAGAATTAGTTGAATCGACAACTACCCAAAAGCAAGCAAACAATGATTTCCAACAATCACAAAGATTCAATGATCGCTGGATTTCAAATCCACAACATAAACGATCCAGAATTGTTATAGTTTTCTTCAATCTCACCACATGAAGTTAGTACTTTCCAACACTGACTAATCGAACAACTTTTACTATATTTGACTGTTTTCCAATTGTACAAGAGTTTCATGAACGACCAAACAATTGTTTCCAAAATAGTAGACATAACCATTAAACGAGGAAGAAAACTCTCGAAGAACATTCGATTATGCGGATTCGCCACGTTTAAATTTGAAAATAAACATTAAAGGAGGAAGAAAAACTCAAGGAGATGATACGAATATGCTACATAGAATAGGTCTCACTTGATTAAACTAATAAACTAATTTGACTAATAAAGATAAAACCTTTGGACACATACCTGAAATGTATCTTTTCCGACAGAATCATAGACAACATCAACTCCATTGCCGGACGTAATTTTGTTGACCCGGTCAACAAAATTCTCTTCCTTGTAGATTATAACATGGTGGCAGCCATCATCTTTGGCTTGAGAAGCTTTCTCTTTCGTAGAAACTGTTCCAATCACAGTGGCTCCGAGGCTGTTAGCCCATTGACATAACAATGATCCAACTCCACCAGCTGCTGCATGAATCAACACAGCATGACCAGATTCAACCTGCACCAATAGAGCCAAGCCTATTTTATCAAAAGATTTTGTGGATTTATAACGTTACTGATAAGAATACTTAAGAAAAGCAACTTATAATGTCAAAATGGAAAACTAATTATTTATTATGTCTCTGGTGAGGGATTTTGTAGATATCCAAACAAGAAACACCAATTCTCTAGGGACCACTTCATAGTATTCTTTACGTAAATAATCAACAAACTATCTCCTCTCTCATTATAATCCACCCACCAACCCTTGATCCCAGAAACATAACTGAAATAACAAGTTTTTAACCAATAGAACACAAGAAAACATCAATTCAACTAACTTAAAACCATCGCTACTGTTCTATGCGATTGTAGAGTATGCTCAAAAACAGCTTGCATCGTTACTGTTTCTCTGTCTTCAAGTGCCAGAGCTCCCCTTGCTCGGATTCTTGCTGCTTCGTTATCAAGTTATCAAAATAGGAGGTCTATCAGGATTTTAAATCATATTCTGGAGCTAATATCCAAATGATCCAACAAATCGAAACAAAGAATCTGGTGAGAATAAAGGCAAAAAAGGTTACAGGTTGGTGGGCGGTAATAAGGAGAAGGGAGAAGGTGAGGATGATTGAAAATTTCTACACAAAATTGCTGGCTAGAGTGGTTTAGTTCTGATTGTTTTGTTTCTTTCAATCGATTTTATAGTTTAGTTATCATTGGTGCTTTGAGAGTGTCTTTCTTTGAGATGCTTATGGTTCGATTAAAGAATTACTGAATTTATGTGTTTTATTTCTTTAATTAAGAAGAGTAATGTTACCTTTATCTTTTTAACGAACCTTCTTATTTTACATGCTAACATGTCGAGTTGTGATTTGTCGAATTAAAGTGCATTTAATGTATTATAATTAAAATATATGCATCAATCACAATTCGACGCATCAATGTGTACAATAAAAAAATATGCTAAGAAGGTGAACCTAACATTACTCAATTAAGAATTGATAATTGGTATTCTAGGAATAAAGACCAAAGTTTTACCTAGCCTTTTTTCAAATATTTCTCTTTTTTTCTTTCAAAATGCACCAAAATGAAAACTCTAGAGAGATAAAATTAAAAAACAAACCTTGAAGCAACTGCGGAGAAGAAACTGAGCTGTCATACCCTTGAGAATGATTGATGCGGCAATTATTGGATCGATAGAGGCAGGAACNGCAATTATTGGATCGATAGAGGCAGGAACAGGTACTACTTTATTAGCTGGAAGGATTTGCTCTTCAGCATATGATCCCATTGGACCACCGGCATAAGCCACAATATCTCCAACTTTATACTCACTAGCTCCAGGTCCTAAGGCTGTTATGATCGCAGCAGCTTCAAATCCTGCATAAGACTTGGTGTTTTTTAATTTATTGTAAAATTATTTGCTTTGTGTTTTTAGATCCAGAAAGTTAAACCATATAAACAATCTCTCATTATCATTCTTTTCTGGGTGTGACCCTCAAGTTAGAACGAAATGTCAGAAGAGATATATCTGGTCTTTCAATCACATTTTCAACTTTTCGTAAAGGTTCCTTTTCATACTATCTAGTTTAGTTTCTTATGAAGTTTCAAATGAAAAATATGGCAGCCAAG